>JBBPBR010001878.1:20261-83377 GCA_037974775.1 Cicer pinnatifidum | reverse complement strand
TTAACCAATCTTGTGCATCCAATAGGTTTGTTTGTGTCATTGGATGATCAATTATGACATATTCGTCCTCCCTAGGCATATTCTTGTCCAATTAGGGTTTTTAACCAATCTTGTGCATCCAATAAGTAGAGTTGTGTCATTGGATTGACATTTAGGTCATTTTCGTCCTCCCTAGGCTTATTCTTGTCCAATTAGGGTTTTTAACCAATCTTGTGCATCCAATAAGTTCATTTGTGTTATTGGATTAACATTTAGGTCATTTTCGTCCTCCCTAGCCATATTCTTGTCCAATTAGGGTTTTTAACTAATCTTGTGCATCCAATAGGTGTGTTTGTGTCATTGGATGATCAATTAGGTTATTTTCGTCCTCCCTAGGCTTATTCTTGTCCAATTAGGGTTTTTAACCAATCTTATGCATCTAATAGGTGTGTTTGTGTCATTGGATGACCAATTAGGTCATTTTCGTCCTCCCTAGGCATATTCTTGTCCAATTAGGGTTTTTAACCAATCTTGTGCATCCAATAGGTGTGTTTGTGGCAATGGATGATCAATTAGGTCATTTTCTTCCTCCCTAGGCATATTCTTGTCCAATTAGGGTTTTTAACCAATCTTGTGCATCCAATAGGTGTGTTTGTGTCATTGGATGATCAATTAGGTCATTTTCGTCCTCCCTATGCTTATTCTTGTCCAATTAGGGTTTTTAACCAATCTTGTGCTTCCAATAAGTTTGTTTGTTTCATTGAATTAATATTTAGGTCATTTTCGTCCTCCCTAGGCATATTCTTGTCCAATTAGGGTTTTTAACCAATCTTGTGCATCCAATAGGTGTGTTTGTGTCATTGGATGATCAATTAGGTCATTTTCGTCCTCCCTAGGCTTATTCTTGTCCAATTAGGGTTTTTAACCAATCTTGTGCATCCAATAAGTTCGCTTGTGTCATTGGATTAACATTTAGGTCATTTTCATCCTCCCTAGGCATATTCTTGTCCAATTAGGGTTTTTAACCAATCTTGTGCATCCAATAGGTGTGTTTGTGTCATTGGATGATCAATTAGGTCATTTTCGTCCTCCCTATGCTTATTCTTGTCCAATTAGGGTTTTTAACCAATCTTGTGCATCCAATAAGTTTGTTTGTTTCATTGAATTAATATTTAGGTCATTTTCGTCCTCCCTAGGCATATTTTTGCCCAATTAGGGTTTTTAACCAATCTTGTGCATCCAATAGGTGTGTTTTTGTCATTGGATGATCAATTAGTTCATTTTTGTCCTCCCTAGGCTTATTCTTGTCCAATTAGGGTTTTTAACCAATCTTGTGCATCCAATAGGTGTGTTTGTGTCATTGGATGATCAATTAGGTCATTTTCGTCCTCCCTAGGCTTATTCTTGTCCAATTAGGGTTTTTAACCAATCTTGTGCATCCAATAAGTTCATTTGTGTCATTGGATGATCCATTAGGTCATTTTCGTTCTCCCTAGGCTTATTATTGTCCAATTAGGGTTTTTAGCCAATCTTGTGCATCCAATAGGTTTTGTTTGTGTCATTGAATTAATATTTAGGTCATTTTCGTCCTCCCTAGGCATATTCTTGTCCAGTTAGGGTTTTTAACCAATCTTGTGCTTCCAATAGGTGTGTTTGTGACATTGGATGATCAATTAGGTCATTTTCGTCCTCCCTAGGCTTATTCTTGTCCAATTAGGGTTTTTAACCAATCTTGTGCATCCAATAATTTTGTTTATGTCATTGAATTAATATTTAGGTCATTTTCGTCCTCCCTAGGCATATTCTTGTCCAATTAGGGTTTTTAACCAATCTTGTGCATCCAATAGGTGTGTTTGTGTCATTGGATGATCAATTAGGTCATTTTCGTCCTCCCTAGGCATATTCTTGTCCAATTAGGGTTTTTAACCAATCTTGTGCATCCAATAGGTGTGTTTGTGTCATTGGATGATCAATTAGGTCATTTTCGTCCTCCCTAGGCTTATTCTTGTCCAATTAGGGTTTTTAACCAATCTTGTGCATCCAATAGGTGTGTTTGTGTCATTGGATAATCAATTAGGTCATTTTCGTCCTCCCTTGGCTTATTCTTGTGCAATTAGGGTTTTTAATCAATCTTGTGCATCTAATAGGTGTGTTTGTGTCATTGGATGATCAATTAGGTCATTTTCGTCCTCCCTAGGCTTATTCTTGCCCAATAAAGGTTTTTAACCAATCTTGTGCATCCAATAAGTTGAGTTGTGTCATTGGATTAACATTTAGGTCATTTTCGTCCTCCCTAGGCTTATTCTTGTCCAATTAGGGTTTTTATCCAATCTTGTGCATCCAATAGGTGTGTTTGTGTCATTGGATGATCAATTAGGTCATTTTCGTCCTCCCTAGGCATATTCTGGTCCAATTAGGGTTTTTAACCAATCTTGTGCATCCAATAGGTGTGTTTGTGGTAATGGATGATCAATTAGGTCATTTTCGTCCTCCCTAGGCTTATTCTGGTCCAATTAGGGTTTTTAACCAATCTTGTGCATCCAATAGGTGTGTTTGTGTCATTGGATGATCAATTAGGTCATTTTCGTCCTCCCTAGGCTTATTCTTGTCCAATTAGGGTTTTTAACCAATCTTGTGCATCCAATAGGTGTGTTTGTGTCATTGGATGATCAATTAGGTCATTTTCGTCCTCCCTAGGCTTATTCTTGTCCAATTAGGGTTTTTAACCAATCTTGTGCATCCAATAGGTGTGTTTGTGTCATTGGATGATCAATTTGCTCATTTTCGTCCTCCCTAGGCTTATTCTTGTCCAATTAGGGTTTTTAACCAATCTTGTGCATCCAATAAGTTTGTTTGTGTCATTGAATTAATATTTAGTTCATTTTCGTCCTCCCTAGGCATCATCTTGTCCAATTAGGGTTTTTAACCAATCTTGTGCATCCAATAGGTGTGTTTGTGTCATTGGATGATCAATTAGGTCATTTTCGTCCTCCCTAGGCTTATTCTTGTCCAATTAGGGTTTTTAACCAATCTTGTGCATCCAATAGGTGTGTTTGTGTCATTGGATGATCAATTAGGTCATTTTCGTCCTCCCTAGGCTTATTCTTGTCCAATTAGGGTTTTTAACCAATCTTGTGCATCCAATAAGTTCATTTGTGTCATTGGATGATCAATTAGGTCATTTTCGTCCTCCCTAGGCTTATTCTTGTCCAATTAGGGTATTTAACCAATCTTGTGCATCCAATAACTTTGTTTGTGTCATTGAATTAATATTTAGGTCATTTTCGTCCTCCCTAGGCATATTCTTGTCCAATTAGGGTTTTTAACCAATCTTGTGCATCCAATAGGTGTGTTTGTGTCATTGGATGATCAATTAGGTCATTTTCGTCCTCCCTAGGCTTATTCTTGTCCAATTAGGGTTTTTAACCAATCTTGTGCATCCAATAGGTGTGTTTGTGTCATTGGATGATCAATTAGGTCGTTTTCGTCCTCCCTATGCTTATTCTTGTCCAATTAGGGTTTTAAACCAATCTTGTGCATCCAATAGGTGTGTTTGTGTCATTGGATGATCAATTAGGTCATTTTCGTCCTACCTAGACTTATTCTTGTCAAATTAGGGTTTTTAATCAATCTTGTGCATCCAATAACTTTGTTTGTGTCATTGAATTAATATTTAGGTCATTTTCGTCCTCCCTAGGCATATTCTTGTCCAATTAGGGTTTTTAACCAATCTTGTGCATCCAATAGGTGTGTTTGTGTCATTGGATGATCAATTAGGTCATTTTCGTCCTCCCTAGGCTTATTCTTGTCCAATTAGGGTTTTTAACCAATCTTGTGCATCCAATAGGTGTGTTTGTGTCATTGGATGATCAATTAGGTCATTTTCGTCCTCCTTAGGCTTATTCTGGTCCAATTAGGGTTTTTAACCAATCTTGTGCATCCAATAAGTTCATTTGTGTCATTGGATGATCAGTTAGGTCATTTTCGTCCTCCCTAGGCATATTCTTGTCCAACTAGGGTTTTTAACCAATCTTGTGCATCCAATAGGTGTGTTTGTGTCTTTGGATGATCAATTAGGTCATTTTCGTCCTCCCTAAGCTTAGGGTTTTTAACCAATCTTGTGCATCCAATAGGTGTGTTTGTGTCATTGGATGATCAATTAGGTTATTTTCGTCCTCCCTCGGCTTATTCTTGTCCAATTAGGGTTTTTAACCAATCTTGTGCATCCAATAGGTGTGTTTGTGTCATTGGATGATCAATTAGGTCATTTTCGTCCTCCCTAGGCATATTCTTGTCCAATTAGGGTTTTTAACGAAGCTTGTGCATCCAATAGGTGTGTTTGTGTCATTGGATGATCAATTAGGTCATTTTCGTCCTCCCTAGGCATATTCTTGTCCAATTAGGGTTTTTAACCAATCTTGTGCATCCAATAGGTGTGTTTGTGTCATTGGATGATCAATTAGGTCATTTTCGTCCTCCCTAGGCTTATTCTTGTCCAATTAGGGTTTTTAACCAATCTTGTGCATCCAATAAGTTCATTAGTGTCATTGGATGATCACTAAGGTCATTTTCGTCCTCCCTATGCATGTTCTTGTCCAACTAGGGTTTTTAACCAATCTTGTGCATCCAATAGGTGTGTTTGTGTCATTGGATGATCAATTAGGTCATTTTCGTCCTCCCTAGGCTTATTCTTGTCCAATTAGGGTTTTTAACCAATCTTGTGCATCCAATAAATTTGATTGTGTCATTGAATTAATATTTAGGCCATTTTCGTCCTCCCTAGGCATATTCTTGTCCAATTTGGGTTTTTAACCAATCTTGTGCATCCAATAGGTGTGTTTGTGTCATTGGATGATCAATTAGGTCAATTTCGTCCTCCCTAGGCATATTCTTGTCCAACTAGGGTTTTTAACCAATCTTGTGCATCCAATAAGTTCATTTGTGTCATTGGATGATCAATTAGGTCATTTTCGTCCTCCCTAGGCATATTCATGTCCAACTTGGGTTTTTAACCAATCTTGTGCATCCAATAGGTGTGTTTGTGTCATTGGATGATCAATTAGGTCATTTTCGTCCTCCCTAGGCTTATTCTTGTCCAATTAGGGTTTTTAACCAATCTTGTGCATCCAATAGGTGTGTTTGTGTCATTGGATGATCAATTAGGTCATTTTCGTCCTCCCTAGGCTTATTCTTGTCCAATTAGGGTTTTTAACCAATCTTGTGCATCCAATAAGTTTGTTTGTGTCATTGAATTAATATTTAGGTCATTTTCGTCCTCCCTAAGCATATTCTTGTCCAATTAGGGTTTTTAACCAATCTTGTGCTTCCAATAGGTGGGTTTGTGTCATTGGATGATCAATTAGGTCATTTTCGTCCTCCCTAGGCTTATTCTTGTCCAATTATTGTTTTTAACCAATCTTGTGCATCCAATAGGTGTGTTTGTGTCATTGGATGATCAATTAGGTCATTTTCGTCCTCCCTAGGCATATTCTTGTCCAATTAGGATTTTTAACCAATCTTGTGCATCCAATAGGTGTGTTTGTGTCATTGGATGATCAATTAGGTCATTTTCGTCCTCCCTAGGCTTATTCTTGTCCAATTACAGTTTTTAACCAATCTTGTGCATCCAATAAGTTGAGTTGTGTCATTGGATTAACATTTAGGTCATTTTCGTCCTCCCTAGGCTTATTCTTGTCCAATTAGGGTTTTTAACCAATCTTGTGCATCCAATAAGTTCATTTGTGTCATTGGATTAACATTTAGGTCATTTTCGTCCTCCCTAGGCATATTCTTGTCCAATTAGAGTTTTAGACCAATCTTGTGCATCCAATAGGTGTGTTTGTGTCATTGGATGATCAGTTAGGTTATTTTCGTCCTCCCTAGGCTTACTCTTGTCCAATTAAGGTTTTTAACTAATCTTGTGCATCCAATAAGTTCATTTGTTTCATTGGATGATCAATTAGGTCATTTTCGTCCTCCCTAGGCATATTCTTGTCCAATTAGGGTTTTTAACCAATCTTGTGCATCCAATAGGTGTGTTTGTGTCATTGGATGATCAATTAGGTCATTTTCGTCCTCCCTAGGCTTATTCTTGTCCAATTAGGGTTTTTTTACCAATCTTGTGCATCCGATAAGTTTGTTTGTGTCATTGAATTAATATTTAGGTCATTTTCGTCTTCCCTAGGCATATTCTTGTCCAATTAGGGTTTTTAACCAATCTTGTGCATCCAATAGGTGTGTTTGTGTCATTGGATGATCAATTAGGTCATTTTCGTCCTCCCTAGGCTTATTCTTGTCCAATTAGGGTTTTTAACCAATCTTGTGCATCCAATAGGTGTGTTTGTGTTATTGGATGATCAATAAGGTCATTTTCGTCCTCCCTAGGCATATTCTTGTCCAATTAGGGTTTTTAACCAATCTTGTGCATCCAATAGGTGTGTTTGTGTCATTGGATGATCAATTAGGTCATTTTCGTCCTCCCTAGGCTTATTCTTGTCCAATTAGGGTTTTTAACCAATCTTGTGCATCCAATAACTTTGTTTGTGTCATTGAATTAATATTTAGGTCATTTTCCTCCTCCCTGGGCATATTCTTGTCCAATTAGGGTTTTTAACCAATCTTGTGCATCCAATAGGTGTGTTTGTGTCATTGGATGATCAATTAGGTCATTTTCGTCCTCCCTAGGCTTATTCTTGTCCAATTAGGGTTTTTAACCAATCTTGTGCATCCAATAAGTTGAGTTGTGTCATTGGATTAACATTAAGGTCATTTTCATTCTCCCTAGGCTTATTCTTGTCCAATTAGGGTTTTTAACCAATCTTGTGCATCCAATAGGTGTGTTTGTGTCATTGGATGATCAATTAGGTCATTTTCGTCCTCCCTAGGCTTATTCTTGTCCAATTAGGGTTTTTAACCAATCTTGTGCATCCAATAGGTGTGTTTGTGTCATTGGATGATCAATTAGGTCATTTTCGTCCTCCCTAGGCTTATTCTTGTCCAATTAGGGTTTTTAACCAATCTTGTGCATCCAATAGGTGTGTTTGTGTCATTGGATGATCAATTAGGTCATTTTCATCCTACCTACACTTATTCTTGTCAAATTAGGGTTTTTAATCAATCTTGTGCATCCAATAACTTTGTTTGTGTCATTGAATTAATATTTAGGTCATTTTCGTCCTCCCTAGGCATATTCTTGTCCAATTAGGGTTTTTAACCAATCTTGTGCATCCAATAGGTGTGTTTGTGTCATTGGATGATCAATTAGGTCATTTTCGTCCTCCCTAGGCTTATTCTTGTCCAATTAGGGTTTTTAACCAATCTTGTGCATCCAATAGGTGTGTTTGTGTCATTGGATGATCAATTAGGTCATTTTCGTCCTCCCTAGGCTTATTCTTGTCCAATTAGGGTTTTTAACCAATCTTTGCATCCAATAACTTTGTTTGTGTCATTGAATTAATATTTAGGTCATTTTCGTCCTCCCTAGGCATATTCTTGTCCAATTAGGGTTTTTAACCAATCTTGTGCATCCAATAGGTGTGTTTGTGTCATTGGATGATCAATTAGGTCATTTTCGTCCTCCCTAGGCTTATTCTTGTCAATTTAGGGTTTTTAACCAATCTTGTGCATCCAATAAGTTCATTTGTGTCATTTGATTAATATTTAGGTCATTTTCGTCCTCCCTAGGCATATTCTTGTCCAATTATGGTTTTTAACCAATCTTGTGCATCCAATAGGTGTGTTTGTGTCATTGGATGATCAATTAGGTCATTTTCGTCCTCCCTAGGCTTATTCTTGTCCAATTAGGGGTTTTAACCAATCTTGTGCATCCAATAAGTTGAGTTGTGTCATTGGATTAACATTTTGATCATTTTCGTTCTCCCTAGGCTTTTTCTTGTCCAATTAGGGTTTTTAACCAACCTTGTGAATCCAATAAGTTCATTTGTGTCATTGGATTAACATTTTGGTCATTTTTGTCCTCCCTAGGCATATTCTTGTCCAATTAGGGTTTTTAACCAATCTTGCGCATCCAATAGGTGTGTTTGTGTCATTGGATGATCAGTTTGATTATTTTCGTCCTCCCTAGGCTTATTCTTGTCCAATTAGGGTTTTTAACTAATCTTGTGCATCCAATAAGTTCATTTGTGTCATTGGATGATCAATTATGTCATTTTCGTCCTCCGTAGGCATATTCTTGTCCAATTAGGGTTTTTAACCAATCTTGTGCATCCAATAGGTGTGTTTGTGTCATTGGATGATCAATTAGGTCATTTTCGTCCTCCCTAGGCTTATTCTTGTCCAATTAGGGGTTTTAACCAATCTTGTGCATCCAATAAGTTGAGTTGTGTCGTTGGATTAACATTTAGGTCATTTTCGTTCTCTCTAGGCTTATTCTTTTCCAATTAGGGTTTTTAACCAATCTTGTGCATCCAATAGGTGTGTTTGTGTCATTGGATGATCAATTAGGTCATTTTCGTCCTCCCTAGGCTTATTCTTGTCCAATTAGGGTTTTTAACCAATCTTGTGCATCCAATAAGTTCATTTGTGTCATTGGATTAACATTTAGGTCATTTTCGTCCTCCCTAGGCATACTCTTGTCCAATTAGGCTTTTTAACCAATCTTGTGCATCTAATAGGTGTGTTTGTGTCATTGGATGATCAATTAGGTTATTTTCGTCCTCCCTAGGCTTATTCTTGTCCAATTATGGTTTTTAACTAATCTTGTGCATCCAATAGGTGTGTTTGTGTCATTGGATGATCAATTAGGTCATTTTCGTCCTCCCTAGGCTTATTCTTGTCCAATTAGGGTTTTTAACCAATCTTGTGCATCCAATAGGTGTGTTTGTGTCATTGGATGATCAATTAGGTCATTTTCGTCCTCCCTAGGCTTATTCTTGTCCAATTAGGGTTTTTAACCAATCTTGTGCATCCAATAGGTGTGTTTGTGTCATTGGATGATCAATTAGGTCATTTATCGTCCTCCCTAGGCTTATTCTTGTCCAATTAGGGTTTTTAACCAATCTTGTGCATCCAATAGGTTGAGTTGTGTCATTGGATTAACATTTAGGTCATTTTCGTCCTCCCTAGGCATATTCTTGTCCAATTAGGGTTTTTAACCAATCTTGTGCATCCAATAGGTGTGTTTGTGTCATTGGATGATCAATTAGGTCATTTTCGTCCTCCCTAGGCTTATTCTTGTCCAATTAGGGTTTTTAACCAATCTTGTGCATCCAATAGGTGTGTTTGTGTCATTGGATGATCAATTAGGTCATTTTCGTCCTCCCTAGGCTTATTCTTGTCCAATTAGGGTTTTTAACCATTCTTGTGCATCCAATAGGTGTGTTTGTGTCATTGGATGATCAATTAGGTCATTGTTGTCCTCCCTAGGCTTATTCTTGTCCAATTAGGGTTTTTAACCAATCTTGTGCATCCAATAGGTGTGTTTGTGTCATTGGATGATCAATTAGGTCATTTTCGTCCTCCCTAGGCTTATTCTTGTCCAATTAGGGTTTTTAACCAATCTTGTGCATCCAATAAGTTCATTAGTGTCATTGGATGATCAATTAGGTCATTTTCGTCCTCCCTAGGCATGTTCTTGTCCAACTAGGGTTTTTAACCAGTCTTGTGCATCCAATAGGTGTGTTTGTGTCATTGGATGATCAATTAGGTCATTTTCGTCCTCCCTAGGCTTATTCTTGTCCAATTAGGGTTTTTAACCAATCTTGTGCATCCAATAAGTTCATTAGTGTCATTGGATGATCAATTAGGTCATTTTCGTCCTCCCTAGGGATGTTCTTGTCCAACTAGGGTTTTTAACCAATCTTGTGCATCCAATAGGTGTGTTTGTGTCATTGGATGATCAGTTAGGTCATTTTCGTCCTCCCTAGGCTTATTCTTGTCCAATTAGGGTTTTTAACCAATCTTGTGCATCCAATAGGTGTGTTTGTGTCATTGGACGATCAATTAGGTCATTTTCATCCTCCCTAGACTTATTCTTGTCCAATTAGGGGTTTTAACCAATCTTGTGCATCCAATAGGTGTGTTTGTGTCATTGGATGATCAATTAGGTCATTTTCGTCCTCCCTAGGCTTATTCTTGTCCAATTAGGGTTTTTAACCAATCTTGTGCATCCAATAGGTGTGTTTGTGTCATTGGATGATCAATTAGGTCATTTTCGTCCTCCCTAGGCTTATTCTTGTCCAATTAGGGTTTTTAACCAATCTTGTGCATCCAATAGGTGTGTTTGTGTCATTGGATGATCAGTTAGGTTATTTTCGTCCTCCCTAGGCTTACTCTTGTCCAATTAGGGTTTTTAACTAATCTTGTGCATCCAATAAGTTCATTTGTTTCATTCGATGATCAATTAGGTCATTTTCGTCCTCCCTAGGCATATTCTTGTCCAATTAGGGTTTTTAACCAATCTTGTGCATCCAATAGGTGTGTTTGTGTCATTGGATGATCAATTAGGTCATTTTCGTCCTCCCTAGGCTTATTCTTGTCCAATTAGGGTTTTTAACCAATCTTGTGCATCCAATAAGTTGAGTTGTGTCATTGGATTAACATTTTGATCATTTTCGTTCTCCCTAGGCTTATTCTTGTCCAATTAGGGTTTTTAACCAATCTTGTGCATCCAATAGGTGTGTTTGTGTCATTGGATGATCAATTAGGTCATTTTCGTCCTCCCTAGGCTTATTCTTGTCCAATTAGGGTTTTTAACCAATCTTGTGCATCCAATAAGTTTGTTTGTTTCATTTAATTAATATTTAGGTCATTTTCGTCCTCCCTAGGCATATTCTAGTCCAATTAGGGTTTTTAACCAATCTTGTGCATCCAATAGGTGTGTTTGTGTCATTGGATGATCAATTAGGTCATTTTCGTCCTCCCTAGGCATATTCTTGTCCAATTAGGGTTTTTAACGAATCTTGTGCATCCAATAGGTGTGTTTGTGTCATTGGATGATCAATTAGGTCATTTTCGTCCTCCCTAGGCTTATTCTTGTCCAATTAGGGTTTTTAACCAATCTTGTGCATCCAATAAGTTGAGTTGTGTCATTGGATTAACATTTAGGTCATTTTGGTCCTCCCTAGGCATATTCTTGTCCAATTAGGGTTTTTAACCAATATTGTGCATCCAATAAGTTTGTTTGTTTCATTGAATTAATATTTAGGTCATTTTCGTCCTCCCTAGGCATATTCTTGTCCAATTAGGGTTTTTAACCAATCTTGTGCATCCAATAGGTGTGTTTGTGTCATTTGATGATCAATTATGTCATTTTCGTCCTCCCTAGGCTTATTCTTGTCCAATTAGGGTTTTTAACCAATCTTGTGCATCCAATAGGTTTTTTTGTGTCATTGGATGATCAATTATGTCATTTTCGTCCTCCCTAGGCATATTCTTGTCCAATTAGGGTTTTTAACCAATCTTGTGCATCCAATAAGTAGAGTTGTGTCATTGGATTGACATTTAGGTCATTTTCATCCTCCCTAGGCTTATTCTTGTCCAATTAGGGTTTTTAACCAATCTTGTGCATCCGATAAGTTTGTTTGTGTCATTGAATTAATATTTAGGTCATTTTCGTCCTCCCTAGGCATATTCTTGTCCAATTAGGGTTTTTAACCAATCTTGTGCATCCAATAGGTGTTGTTGTGTCATTGGATGATCAAATAGGTCATTTACGTCCTCCCTAGGCATATTCTTGTCCAATTAGGGTTTTTAACCAATCTTGTCCATCCAATAGGTGTGTTTGTGTCATTGGATGATCAATTAGGTCATTTTCGTCCTCCCTAGGCTTATTCTTGTCCGATTAGGGTTTTTAACCAATCTTGTGCATCTAATAGGTGTGTTTGTGTCATTGGATGATCAATTAGGTCATTTTCGTCGTCCCTAGGCTTAATCTTGTCCAATTAAGGTTTTTAACCAATCTTGTGCATCCGATAAGTTTGTTTGTGTCATTGAATTAATATTTAGGTCATTTTCATCCTCCCTAGGCATACTCTTGTCCAATTAGGGTTTTTAACCAATCTTGTGCATCCAATAGGTGTGTTTGTGTCATTGGATGATCAATTAGGTCATTTTCGTCCTCCCTAGGCTTATTCTTGTCCAATTAGGGTTTTTAACCAATCTTGTGCATCCAATAAGTTGAGTTGTGTCATTGGATTAACATTTAGGTCATTTTCGTTCTCCCAAGGCTTATTCTTGTCCAATTAGGGTTTTAACCAATCTTGTACATCCAATAGGTGTGTTTGTGTCATTGGATGATCAATTAGGTCATTTTCGTCGTCCCTAGGCTTAATCTTGTCCAATTAAGGTTTTTAACCAATCTTGTGCATCCGATAAGTTTGTTTGTGTCATTGAATTAATATTTAGGTCATTTTCATCCTCCCTAGGCATACTCTTGTCCAATTAGGGTTTTTAACCAATCTTGTGCATCCAATAGGTGTGTTTGTGTCATTGGATGATCAATTAGGTCATTTTCGTCCTCCCTAGGCTTATTCTTGTCCAATTAGGGTTTTTAACCAATCTTGTGCATCCAATAAGTTGAGTTGTGTCATTGGATTAACATTTAGGTCATTTTCGTTCTCCCAAGGCTTATTCTTGTCCAATTAGGGTTTTAACCAATCTTGTACATCCAAAAGGTGTGTTTGTGTCATTGGATGATCAATTAGGTCACTTTCGTCCTCCATAGGCTTATTCTTGTCCAATTAGGGTTTTTAACCAATCTTGTGCATCCAATAAGTTGAGTTGTGTCATTGGATTAACATTTAGGTCATTTTCGTCCTCCCTAGGCATATTCTTGTCCAATTAGGGTTTTTAACCAATCTTGTGCATCCAATAGGTGTTTAACCAATCTTGTGCATCCAATAGGTGTGTTTGTGTCATTGGATGATCAATTAGGTCATTTTCGTCCTCCCTAGGCTTATTCTTGTCCAATTAGGGTTTTTAATCAATCTTGTGCATCCAATAACTTGAGTTGTGTCATTGGATTAACATTTAGGTCATTTTCGTCCTCCCTAGGCTTATTCTTGTCCAATTAGGGTTTTTAACCAATCTTGTGCATCCAATAGGTGTGTTTGTGTCATTGGATGATCAATTAGGTCATTTTCGTCCTCCATAGGCTTATTCTTGTCCAATTAGGGTTTTTAACCAATCTTGTGCATCCAATAAGTTGAGTTGTGTCATTGGATTAACATTTAGGTCGTTTCCGTCCTCCCTAGGCATATTCTTGTCCAATTAGGGTTTTTAACAATTCTTGTGCATCCAATAGGTGTTTAACCAATCTTGTGCATCCAATAGGTGTGTTTGTGGCAATAGTTGATCAATTAGGTCATTTTCGTCCTCCCTAGGCTTATTCTTGTCCAATTAGGGTTTTTAACCAATCTTGTGCATCCAATAGGTGTGTTTGTGTCATTAAATGATCAATTAGGTCATTTTCGTCCTCCCTAGGCTTATTCTTGTCCAATTAGGGTTTTTAACCAATCTTGTGCATCCAATAAGTTCATTTGTGTCATTGGATGATCAATTAGGTCATTTTCGTCCTCCCTAGGCATATTCTTGTCCAACTAGGGTTTTAAACCAATCTTGTACATCCAATAGGTGTGTTTGTGTCATTGGATGATCAATTAGGTCATTTTCGTCCTCCCTAGGCTTATTCTTGTCCAATTAGGGTTTTAAACCAATCTTGTGCATCCAATAGGTGTGTTTGTGTCATTGGATGATCAATTAGGTCATTTTCGTCCTCCCTAGGCTTATTCTTGTCCAATTAGGGTTTTTAACCAATCTTGTGCATCCAATAGGTGTGTTTGTGTCATTGGATGATCAATTAGGTCATTTTCGTCCTCCCTAGGCTTATTCTTGTCCAATTAGGGTTTTTAACCAATCTTGTGCATCCAATAGGTGTGTTTGTGTCATTGGATGATCAATTAGGTCATTTTCGTCCTTTCTATGCTTATTTTTGTCCAATTAGGGTTTTTAAGCAATCTTGTGCATCCAATAAGTTCATTTGTGTCATTGGATGATCAATTAGGTCATTTTCGTCCTCCCTAGGCATATTCTTGTCCAACTAGGGTTTCTAACCAATCTTGTGCTTCCAATAGATGTGTTTGTGTCATTGGATGATCAATTAGGTCATTTTCGTCCTCCCTAGGCTTATTCTTGTCCAATTAGGGTTTTTAACCAATCTTGTGCATCCAATAGGTGTGTTTGTGTCATTGGATGATCAATTAGGTCATTTTCGTCCTCCCTAGGCTTATTCTTGTCCAATTAGGGTTTTTAACCAATCTTGTGCATCCAATAGGTGTGTTTGTGTCATTGGATGATCAATTAGGTCATTTTCGTCCTCCCTAGGCTTATTCTTGTCCAATTAGGGTTTTTAACCAATCTTGTGCATCCAATAGGTGTGTTTGTGTCATTGGATGATCAATTTGCTCATTTTCGTCCTCCCTAGGCTTATTCTTGTCCAATTAGGGTTTTTAACCAATCTTGTGCATCCAATAAGTTTGTTTGTGTCATTGAATTAATATTTAGTTCATTTTCGTCCTCCCTAGGCATCATCTTGTCCAATTAGGGTTTTTAACCAATCTTGTGCATCCAATAGGTGTGTTTGTGTCATTGGATGATCAATTAGGTCATTTTCGTCCTCCCTAGGCTTATTCTTGTCCAATTAGGGTTTTTAACCAATCTTGTGCATCCAATAGGTGTGTTTGTGTCATTGGATGATTACTTAGGTCATTTTCGTCCTCCCTAGGCTTATTCTTGTCCAATTAGGGTTTTTAACCAATCTTGTGCATCCAATAGGTGTGTTTGTGTCATTGGATGATCAATTAGGTCATTTTCGTCCTCCCTAGGCTTATTCTTGTCCAATTAGGTTTTTAACCAATCTAGTGCATCCAATAGGTGTGTTTGTGTCATTGGATGATCAATTAGGTCATTTTCGTCCTCCCTAGGCTTATTCTTGTCCAATTAGGGTTTTTAACCAATCTTGTGCATCCAATAAGTTCATTTGTGTCATTGGATTAACATTTAGGTCATTTTAGTCCTCCCTAGGCATATTCTTGTCCAATTAGGGTTTTTAACCAATCTTGTGCATTCAATAGGTGTGTTTGTGTCATTGGACGATCAATTAGATCATTTTCGTCCTCCCTAGGCTTATTCTTGTCCAATTAGGGTTTTTAACCAATCTTGTGCATCCAATAAGTTCATTTGTGTTATTGGATGATCAATTAGGTCATTTTCGTCCTCCCTAGGCATATTCTTGTCCAATTAGGGTTTTTAACCAATCTTGTGCATCCAATAGGTGTGTTTGTGTCATTGGATGATCAATTAGGTCATTTTCGTCCTCCCTAGGCTTATTCTTGTCCAATTAGGGTTTTTAACCAATCTTGTGCATCCAATAGGTGTGTTTGTGTCATTGGATGATCAATTAGGTCATTTTCGTCCTCCCTAGGCCTATTCTTGCCCAATTAGGGTTTTTAACCAATCTTGTGAATCCAATAAGTTTGTTTGTGTCATTGAATTAATATTTAGGTCATTTTCGTCCTCCCTACGCATATTATTGTCCAATTAGGGTTTTTAACCAATCTTCTGCATCCAATAGGTGTGTTTGTGTCATTGGATGATCAATTAGGTCATTTTCGTCCTCCCTAGGCATATTCTTGTCCAATTAGGGTTTTTAACCAATCTTGTGCATCCAATAGGTGTGTTTGTGTCATTGGATGATCAATTAGGTCATTTTCGTCCTCCCTAGGCTTATTCTTGTCCAATTAGGGTTTTTAACCAATCTTGTTCATCCATTAGGTTTGTTTGTGTCATTGGATGATAACTTAGGTCATTTTCGTCCTCCCTAGGCATATTCTTGTCCAATTAGGCTTTTTAACCAATCTTGTGCATCCAATAGGTGTTTTTGTGTCATTGGATGATCAATTAGGTCATTTTTGTCCTCCCTAGGCTTATTCTTGTCCAATTAGGGTTTTTAACCAATCTTGTGCATCCAATAAGTTGAGTTGTGTCATTGGATTAACATTTAGGTCATATTCGTCCTCCCTAGGCTTATTCTTGTCCAATTAGGGTTTTTAACCAATCTTGTGCATCCAATAGGTGTGTTTGTGTCTTTGGATGATCAATTAGGTCATTTTCGTCCACCATAGGCTTATTCTTGTCCAATTAGGGTTTTTAACCAATCTTGTGCATCCAATAAGTAGAGTTGTGTCATTGGATTGACATTTAGGTTATTTTTGTCCTCCCTTGGCTTATTCTTATCCAATTAGGGTTTTTAACTAATCTTGTGCATCCAATAAGTTCATTTGTGTCATTGGATGATCAATTAGGTCATTTTCGTCCTCCCTAGGCATATTCTTGTCCAATTAGGGTTTTTAACCAATCTTGTGCATCCAATAGGTGTGTTTGTGTCATTGGATGATCAATTAGGTCATTTTCGTCCTCCCTAGGCTTATTCTTGTCCAATTAGGGTTTTTAACCGATCTTGTGCATCCAATAGGTGTGTTTGTGTCATTGGATGATCAATTAGGTCATTTTAGTCCTCCCTAGGCATATTCTTGTCCAATTAGGGTTTTTAACCAATCTTGTGCATCCAATAAGTTGAGTTGTGTCATTGGATTAACATTTAGGTCATTTTCGTCCTCCCTAGTCTTATTCTTGTCCAATTAGGATTTTTAACTAATCTTGTCCATCCAATAAGTTCATTTGTGTCATTGGATGATCAATTAGGTCATTTCCGTCTTCCCTAGGCATATTCTTGTCCAATTAGGGTTTTTAACCAATCTTGTGCATCCAATAGGTGTGTTTGTGTCATTGGATGATCAATTAGGTCATTTTCGTCCTCCCTAGGCTTATTCTTGTCCAATTAGGGTTTTTAACCGATCTTGTGCATCCAATAGGTGTGTTTGTGTCATTGGATGATCAATTAGGTCATTTTCGTCCTCCCTAGGCATATTCTTGTCCAATTAGGGTTTTTAACCAATCTTGTGCATCCAATAGGTGTGTTTGTGTCATTGGATGATCAATTAGGTTATTTTCGTCCTCCCTAGGCATATTCTTTTCCAAATAGGGTTTTTAACTAATCTTGTGCATCCAATACGTTCATTTGTGTCATTGGATGATCAATTAGGTCATTTTCGTCCTCCCTAGGCATATTCTTGTCCAATTAGGGTTTTTAACCAATCTTGTGCATCCAATAGGTGTGTTTGTGTCATTGGATGATCAATTAGGTCATTTTCGTCCTCCCTAGGCTTATTCTTGTCCAATTAGGGTTTTTAACCAATCTTGTGCTTCCAATAAGTTGAGTTGTGTCATTGGATTAACATTTAGGTCATTTTCGTCCTCCCTAGGCTTATTCTTGTCCAATTAGGGTTTTTAACCAATCTTTTGCATCCAATACGTTCATTTGTGTCATTGGATTAACATTTAGGTCATTTTCGTCCTCCTTAGCCATATTCTTGTCCAATTAGAGTTTTAGACCAATCTTGTGCATCCAATAGGTGTGTTTGTGTCATTGGATGATCAATTAGGTTATTTTCGTCCTCCCTAGGCTTATTCTTGTCCAATTAGGGTTTTTAACTAATCTTGTGCATCCAATAAGTTCATTTGTGTCATTCGAAGATCAATTAGATCATTTTCGTCCTCCCTAGGCATATTCTTGTCCAATTATTGTTTTTAACCAATCTTGTGCATCCAATAGGTGTGTTTGTGTCATTGGATGATCAATTAGGTCATTTTCGTCCTCCCTAGGCTTATTCTTGTCCAATTAGGGTTTTTAACCAATCTTGTGCATCCAATAGGTGTGTTTGTGTCATTGGATGATCAATTAGGTCATTTTCGTCCTCCCTAGGCATATTCTTGTCCAATTAGGGTTTTTAACCAATCTTGTGCATCCAATAACTTTGTTTGTGTCATTGAATTAATATTTAGGTCATTCTCGTCCTCCCTAGGCATATTCTTCTCCAATTGGGTTTTTTAACCAATCTTGTGCATCCAATAGGTGTGTTTGTGTCATTGGATGATCAATTAGGTCATTTTCGTCCTCCCTAGGCTTATTCTTGTCCAATTAGGGTTTTTAACAAATCTTGTGCATCCAATAGGTGTGTTTGTGTCATTGGATGATCAATTAGGTTATTTTCGTCCTTCCTAGGCATATTCTTGTCCAATTAGAGTTTTTAACCAGTCTTGTGCAACCAATAGGTGTGTTTGTGTCATTGGATGATCAGTTAGGTCATTTTCGTCCTCCCAAGGCTTATTCTTGTCCAATTAGGGTTTTTAACCAATCTTGTGCATCGAATAAGTTCATTTGTGTCATTGGATTAACATTTAGGTCATTCTCGTCCTCCCTAGGCATATTCTTCTCCAATTAGGGTTTTTAACCAATCTTGTGCATCCAATAGGTGTGTTTGTGTCTTTGGATGATCAATTAGGTCATTTTCGTCCTCCCTAGGCTTATTCTTGTCCAATTAGGGTTTTTAACCAATCTTGTGCATCCAATAGGTGTGTTTGTGTCATTGGATGATCAATTAGGTCATCTTCGTCCTCCCTAGGCATATTCTTGTCCAATTAGGGTTTTTAACCAATCTTGTGCATCCAATAACTTTGTTTGTGTCATTGAATTAATATTTAGGTCATTCTCGTCCTCCCTAGGCATATTCTTCTCCAATTAGGGTTTTTAACCAATCTTGTGCATCCAATAGGTGTGTTTGTGTCATTGGATGATCAATTAGGTCATTTGCGTCCTCCCTAGGCTTATTCTTGTCCAATTAGGGTTTTTAACCAATCTTGTGCATCCAATAGGTGTGTTTGTGACATTGGATGATCAATTAGGTCATTTTCGTCCTTCCTAGGCATATTCTTGTCCAATTAGAGTTTTTAACCAGTCTTGTGCATCCAATAGGTGTGTTTGTGTCATTGGATGATCAATTAGGTCGTTTTCGTCCTCCCAAGGCTTATTCTTGTCCAATTAGGGTTCTTAACCAATCTTGTGCATCCAAAAAGTTCATTTGTGTCATTGGATTAACATTTAGGTCATTCTCATCCTCCCTAGGCATATTCTTCTCCAATTAGGGTTTTTAACCAATCTTGTGCATCCAATAGGTGTGTTTGTGTCATTGGATGATCAATTAGGTCATTTTCGTCCTCTCTAGGCATATTCTTCTCCAATTAGGGTTTTTAACCAATCTTGTGCATCCAATAGGTGTGTTTGTGTCATTGCATTAACATTTAGGTCATTTTCGTCCTCCCTAGGCATATTCTTGTCCAATTAGGGTTTTTAATTAATCTTGTGCTTCCAATAGGTGTGTTTGTGTCATTGAATTAATATTTAGGTCATTTTCGTCCTCCCTAGGCATATTCTTGTCCAATTAGGGTTTTTAACCAATCTTGTGCATCCAATAACTTTGTTTGTGTCATTGAATTAATATTTAGGTCATTTTCCTCCTCCCTAGGCATATTCTTGTCCAATTAGGGTTTTTAACCAATCTTGTGCATCCAATAGGTGTGTTTGTGTCATTGGATGATCAATTAGGTCATTTTCGTCCTCCCTAGGCTTATTCTTGTCCAATTAGGGTTTTTAACCAATCTTGTGCATCCAATAGGTGAGTTTGTGTCATTGGATTAACATTTAGGTCATTTTCGTCCTCCAAAGGCTTATTCTTGTCCAATTAGGGTTTTTAACCAATCTTGTGCATCCAATAAGTTCATTTGTGTCATTGGATTAACATTTAGGTCGTTCTCGTCCTCCCTAGGCATATTCTTCTCCGATTAGGGTTTTTAACCAATCTTCTGCATCCAATAGGTGTGTTTGTGTCATTGGATGATCAATTAGGTCATTTTCGTCCTCCTTAGGCATATTCTTCTCCAATTAGGGGTTTTAACCAATCTTGTGCATCCAATAGGTGTGTTTGTGTCATTGGATGATCAATTAGGTCATTTTCGTCCTCCCTAGGCTTATTCTTGTCCAATTAGGGTTTTTAACCAATCTTGTGCATCCAATAGGTGTGTTTGTGTCATTGGATGATCAATTAGGTCATTTTCGTCCTCCCTAGGCATATTCTTGTCCAATTAGGGTTTTTAACCAATCTTGTGCATCCAATAACTTTGTTTGTGTCATTGAATTAATATTTAGGTCATTCTCGTCCTCCCTAGGCATATTCTTCTCCAATTAGGGTTTTTAACCAATCTTGTGCATCCAATAGGTGTGTTTGTGTCATTGGATGATCGATTAGGTCATTTGCGTCCTCCCTTGGCTTATTCTTGTCCAATTAGGGTTTTTAACCAATCTTGTGCATCCAATAGGTGTGTTTGTGTCATTGGATGATCAATTAGGTCATTTTCGTCCTTCCTAGGCATATTCTTGTCCAATTAGAGTTTTTAACCAGTCTTGTGCATCCAATAGGTGTGTTTGTGTCATTGGATGATCAATTAGGTCATTTTCGTCCTCCCAAGGCTTATTCTTGTCCAATTAGGGTTCTTAACCAATCTTGTGCATCCAAAAAGTTCATTTGTGTCATTGGATTAACATTTAGGTCATTCTCATCCTCCCTAGGCATATTCTTCTCCAATTAGGGTTTTTAACCAATCTTGTGCATCCAATAGGTGTGTTTGTGTCATTGGATGATCAATTAGGTCATTTTCGTCCTCTCTAGGCATATTCTTCTCCAATTAGGGTTTTTAACCAATCTTGTGCATCCAATAGGTGTGTTTGTGTCATTGCATTAACATTTAGGTCATTTTCGTCCTTCCTAGGCATATTCTTGTCCAATTAGAGTTTTTAACCAGTCTTGTGCAACCAATAGGTGTGTTTGTGTCATTGGATGATCAGCTAGGTCATTTTCGTCCTCCCAAGGCTTATTCTTGTCCAATTAGGGTTTTTAACCAATCTTGTGCATCGAATAAGTTCATTTGTGTCATTGGATTAACATTTAGGTCATTCTCGTCCTCCCTAGGCATATTCTTCTCCAATTAGGGTTTTTAACCAATCTTGTGCATCCAATAGGTGTGTTTGTGTCTTTGGATGATCAATTAGGTCATTTTCGTCCTCCCTAGGCTTATTCTTGTCCAATTAGGGTTTTTAACCAATCTTGTGCATCCAATAGGTGTGTTTGTGTCATTGGATGATCAATTAGGTCATCTTCGTCCTCCCTAGGCATATTCTTGTCCAATTAGGGTTTTTAACCAATCTTGTGCATCCAATAACTTTGTTTGTGTCATTGAATTAATATTTAGGTCATTCTCGTCCTCCCTAGGCATATTCTTCTCCAATTAGGGTTTTTAACCAATCTTGTGCATCCAATAGGTGTGTTTGTGTCATTGGATGATCAATTAGGTCATTTGCGTCCTCCCTAGGCTTATTCTTGTCCAATTAGGGTTTTTAACTAATCTTGTGCATCCAATAGGTGTGTTTGTGACATTGGATGATCAATTAGGTCATTTTCTTCCTTCCTAGGCATATTCTTGTCCAATTAGAGTTTTTAACCAGTCTTGTGCATCCAATAGGTGTGTTTGTGTCATTGGATGATCAATTAGGTCATTTTCGTCCTCCCAAGGCTTATTCTAGTCCAATTAGGGTTCTTAACCAATCTTGTGCATCCAAAAAGTTCATTTGTGTCATTGGATTAACATTTAGGTCATTCTCATCCTCCCTAGGCATATTCTTCTCCAATTAGGGTTTTTAACCAATCTTGTGCATCCAATAGGTGTGTTTGTGTCATTGGATGATCAATTAGGTCATTTTCGTCCTCTCTAGGCATATTCTTCTCCAATTAGGGTTTTTAACCAATCTTGTGCATCCAATAGGTGTGTTTGTGTCATTGCATTAACATTTAGGTCATTTTCGTCCTCCCTAGGCATATTCTTGTCCAATTAGGGTTTTTAATTAATCTTGTGCTTCCAATAGGTGTGTTTGTGTCATTGAATTAATATTTAGGTCATTTTCGTCATCCCTAGGCATATTCTTGTCCAATTAGGGTTTTTAACCAATCTTGTGCATCCAATAACTTTGTTTGTGTCATTGAATTAATATTTAGGTCATTTTCCTCCTCCCTATGCATATTCTTGTCCAATTAGGGTTTTTAACCAATCTTGTGCATCCAATAGGTGTGTTTGTGTCATTGGATGATCAATTAGGTCATTTTCGTCCTCCCTAGGCTTATTCTTGTCCAATTAGGGTTTTTAACCAATCTTGTGCATCCAATAGGTGTGTTTGTGTCATTGGTTTAACATTTAGGTCATTTTCGTCCTCCCTAGGCTTATTCTTGTCCAATTAGGGTTTTGAACCAATCTTGTGCATCCAATAAGTTTGTTTGTGTCATTGAATTAATATTTAGGTCATTTTCGTCCTCCCTAGGCATATTCTTGTCCAATTAGGGTTTTTAACCAATCTTGTGCATCCAATAGGTGTGTTTGTGTCATTGGATGATCAATTAGGTCATTTTCGTCCTCCCTAGGTTTATTCTTGTCCAATTAGGGTTTTTAACCAATCTTGTGCATCCAATAACTTTGTTTGTGTCATTGAATTAATATTTAGGTAATTTTCCTCCTCCCTAGGCATATTCTTGTCCAATTAGGGTTTTTAACCAATCTTGTGCATCCAATAGGTGTGTTTGTGTCATTGGATTAACATTTAGGTCATTTTCGTCCTCCCTAGGCGTATTCTTGTCTAATTAGGGTTTTTAACCAATCTTGTGCATCCAATAAGTTTGTTTGAGTCATTGAAATAATATTTAGGTCATTTTCGTCCTCCCTAGGCATATTCTTGTCCAATTAGGGTTTTTAACCAATCTTGTGCATCCAATAGGTGTGTTTGTGTCATTGGATGATCAATTAGGTCATTTTCGTCCTCCCTAGGCTTATTCTTGTCCAATTAGGGTTTTTAACCAATCTTGTGCATCCAATAACTTTCTTTGTGTCATTGAATTAATATTTAGGTAATTTTCCTCCTCCCTAGGCATATTCTTGTCCAATTAGGGTTTTTAACCAATCTTGTGCATCCAATAAGTTGAGTTGTGTCATTGGATTAACATTTAGGTCATTTTCGTCCTCCCTAGGCTTTTTCTTGTCCAATTAGGGTTTTTAACCAATCTTGTGCATCCAATAAGTTTGTTTGTGTCATTGAATTAATATTTAGGTCATTTTCGTCCTCCTTAGGCATATTCTTGTCCAGTTAGGGTTTTTAACCAATCTTGTGCTTCCAATAGGTGTGTTTGTGTCATTGGATGATCAATTAGGTCATTTTCGTCCTCCCTAGGCTTATTCTTGTCCAATTAGGGTTTTTAACCAATCTTGTGCATCCAATAAGTTCATTTGTGTCATTGGATTAACATTTAGGTCATTTTCGTCCTCCCTAGGCATATTCTTGTCCAATTAGGGTTTTTAACCAATCTTGTTCATCCAATTGGTGTGTTTGTGTCATTGGATGATCTATTAGGTCATTTTCGTCCTCCCTATGCTTATTCTTGTCCAATTAGGGGTTTTAACCAATCTTGTGCATCCGATAAGTTCATTTGTGTCATTGGATGATCAATTAGGTCATTTTCGTCCTCCCTAGGCATATTCTTGTCCAACTAGGGTTTTTAACCAATCTGGTGCATCCAATTGGTGTGTTTGTGTCATTGGATGATCAATTAGGTTATTTTCGTCCTCCTTAGGCTTATTCTTGTCCAATTAGGGTTTTTAACCAATCTTGTGCATCCAATAGGTGTGTTTGTGTCATTGGATGATCAATTAGGTCATTTTCGTCCTCCCTAGGCTTATTCTTGTCCAATTACGGTTTTTAACTAATCTTGTGCATCCAATAAGTTTGTTTGTGTTATTGGATGATCAATTAGGTCATTTTCGTCCTCCCTAGGCATATTCTTGTCCAATTAGGGTTTTTAACCAATCTTGTGCATCCAATAGGTGTGTTTGTGTCATTGGATGATCAATTAGGTCATTTTCGTCCTCCCTAGGCATATTCTTGTCCAATTAGGGTTTTTAACCAATCTTGTGCATCCAATAGGTTGAGTTGTGTCATTGGATTAACATTTAGGTCATTTTCGTCCTCCCTAGGCATATTCTTGTCCAATTAGGGTTTTTAACCAATCTTGTGCATCCAATAGGTGTGTTTGTGTCATTGGATGATCAATTAGGTCATTTTCGTCCTCCCTAGGCTTATTCTTGTCCAATTAGGGTTTTTAACCAATCTTGTGCATCCAATAAGTTGAGTTGTGTCATTGGATTAACATTTAGGTCATTTTCGTCCTCCCCAGGCATATTCTTGTCCAATTAGGGTTTATAACCAATCTTGTGCATCCAATAAGTTCATTTGTGTCATTGGATTAACATTATGTCATTTTCGTCCTCCCTAGGGATATTCTTGTCAAATTAGGGTTTTTAACCAATCTTGTACATCTAATAAGTTCATTTGTGTCATTGGATTAACATTTAGGTCATTTTCGTCCTCCCTAGGCATATTCTTGTCCAATTAGGGTTTTTAACCAATCTTGTGCATCCAATAGGTGTGTTTGTGTCATTGGATGATCAATTAGGTCAATTTCGTCCTCCCTAGGCATATTCTTGTCCAATTAGGGTTTTTAACCAATCTTGTGCATCCAATAAGTTTGTTTGTGTCATTGAATTAATATTTAGGTCATTTTCGTCCTCCCTAGGCATATTCTTGTCCAATTAGGGTTTTTAACCAATCTTGTGCATCCAATAGGTGTGTTTGTGTCATTGGATGATCAATTAGGTCATTTTCGTCCTCCCTAGGCATATTCTTGTCCAATTAGGGTTTTTATACAATCTTGTGCATCCAATAGGTGTGTTTGTGGCAACGGATGATCAATTAGGTAATTTTCGTCCTCCCTAGGCTTATTCTTGTCCAATTAGGGTTTTTAACCAATCTTGTGCATCCAATAAGTTTGTTTGTGTCATTGAATTAATATTTAGGTCATTTTCGTCCTCCCTAGGCATATTCTTGTCCAATTAGGGTTTTTAACCAATCTTGTGCATCCAATAGGTGTGTTTGTGTCATTGGATGATCAATTAGGTCATTTTCGTCCTCCCTAGGCTTATTCTTGTCCAATTAGGGTTTTTAACCAATCTTGTGCATCCAATAAGTTGAGTTGTGTCATTGGATTAACATATAGGTCATTTTCGTTCTCCCTAGGCTTATTCTTGTCCAATTAGGGTTTTTAACCAATCTTGTGCATCCAATAAGTTCATTTGTGTTATTGGATTAACATTTAGGTCATATTCGTCCTCCCTAGGATATTCTTGTCCAATTAGGGTTTTTAACCAATCTTGTGCATCCAATAGGAGTGTTTGTGTCATTGGATGATCAATTAGGTCATTTTCGTCCTCCCTAGGCATATTCTTGTCCAATTAGGGTTTTAACCAATCTTGTGCATCCAATAAGTGTGTTTGTGTCATTGGATGATCAATTAGGTCATTTTCGTCCTCCTTAGGCTTATTCTTGTCCAATTAGGGTTTTTAACCAATCTTGTGCATCCAATAGGTGTGTTTGTGTCATTGGATGATCAATTAGGTCATTTTCGTCCTCCCTAGGCTTATTCATGTCCAATTAGGGTATTTAACCAATCTTGTGCATCCAATAGGTGTGTTTGTGTCATTGGATGATCAATTAGGTCATTTTCGTCCTCCCTAGGCTTATTCTTGTCCAATTAGAGTTTTTAACCAATCTTGTGCATCCAATAACTTTGTTTATGTCATTGAATTAATATTTAGGTCATTTTCGTCCTCCCTAGGCTTATTCTTGTCCTTTTAGGGTTTTTAACCAATCTTGTGCTTCCAATAAGTGTGTTTGTGTCATTGGATGATCAATTAGGTCATTTTCGTCCTTCTTAGGCATATTCTTGTCCAATTAGGGTTTTTAACCAGTCTTGTGCATCCAATAGGTGTGTTTGTGTCATTGGATGATCAATTAGGTCATTTTCGTCCTCCCAAGGCTTATTCTTGTCCAATTAGGGTTTTTAACCAATCTTGTGCATCCAATAAGTTCAGTTGTGTCATTGGATTAACATTTAGGTCATTTTCGTCCTCCCTAGGCATATTCTTGTCCAATTAGGGTCTTTAACCAATCTTGTGCATCCAATAGGTGTGTTTGTGTCATTGGATGATCAATTAGGTCATTTTCGTCCTCCCTAGGCTTATTCTTGTCCAATTAGGGTTTTTAACCAATCTTGTGCATCCAATAAGTTCATTTGTGTCATTGGATTAACATTTAGGTCATTTTCGTCCTCCCTAGGCATATTCTTGTCCAATTAGGGTTTTTAACCAATCTTGTGCATCCAATAGGCGTGTTTTTGTCATTGGATGATCAATTAGGTCATTTTCGTCCTCCCTAGGCTTATTCTTGTCCAATTAGGGTTTTTAACCAATCTTGTGCATCCAATAAGTTGAGTTGTGTCATTGGATTAACATTTAGGTCATTTTGATTCTCCCTAGGCTTATTCTTGTCGAATTAGGTTTTTAACCAATCTTGTGCATCCAATAAGTTCATTTGTGTCATTGGATTCACATTTAGGTCATTTTCGTCCTCCCTAGGCATATTCTTGTCCAATTAGAGTTTTTAACTAATCTTGTGCATCCAATAGGTGTGTTTATCTCATTGGATGATTAATTAGGTCACTTTGATCCTCTCTAGGCTTATTCTTGTCCAATTAGGGTTTTTAACCAATCTTGTGCATCCAATAAGTTCATTTGTGTCATTGGATTAACATTTAGGTCATTTTCGTCCTCCCTAGGCATATTCTTGTCCAATTAGGGTTTTTAACCAATCTTGTGCATCCAATAGGTGTGTTTGTGTCATTGGATGATCAATTTAGGTCATTTTTGTCCTCCCTAGGCTTATTCTTGTCCAATTAGGGTTTTTAACCAATCTTGTGCATCCAATAGGTGTGTTTGTGTCATTGGATGATCAATTAGGTCATTTTCGTCCTCCCTAGGCTTATTCTTGTCCAATTAGGGTTTTTAACCAATCTTGTGCATCCAATAGGTGTGTTTGTGTCATTGGATGATCAATTAGGTCATTTTCGTCCTCCCTAGGCTTATTCTTGTCCAATTAGGGTTTTTAACCAATCTTGTGCATCCAATAAGTTCATTTGTGTCATTGGATTAACATTTAGGTCATTTTCGTCCTCCCTAGGCATATTTTGTCCAATTAGGGTTTTTAACCAATCTTGTGCATCCAATAGGTGTGTTTGTGTCATTGGATGATCAATTAGGTCATTTTCGTCCTCCCTATGCTTATTCTTGTCCAATTAGGGTTTTTAACCAATCTTGTGTATCCAATAAGTTCATTTGTGTCATTGGATGATCAATTAGGTCATTTTCGTCCTCCCTAGGCATATTCTTCTCCAACTAGGGTTTTTAACCAATCTTGTGCATCCAATAGGTGTGTTTGTGTCATTTGATGATCAATTAGGTCATTTTCGTCCTCCTTCGGCTTATTCTTGTCCAATTAGGGTTTTTAACCAATCTTGTGCATCCAATAAGTTCATTTGTGTCATTGGATTAACATTTAGGTCATTTTCGTCCTCCCTAGGCATATTCTTGTCCAATTAGGGTTTTTAACCAATCTTGTGCTTCCAATAGGTGTGTTTGTGTCATTGGATAATCAATTAGGTCATTTTCTTCCTCCCTAGGCTTATTCTTGTCCAATTAGGGTTTTTAACCAATCTTGTGCATCCAATAAGTTTGTTTGTGTCATTGAATTAATATTTAGGTCATTTTCGTCCTCCCTAGGCATATTCTTGTCCAATTAGGGTTTTTAACCAATCTTGTGCATCCAATAGGTGTGTTTGTGTCATTGGATGATCAATTAGGTCATTTTCGTCCTCCCTAGGCTTATTCTTGTCCAATTAGGGTTTTTAACCAATCTTGTGCATCCAATAAGTTCATTTGTGTCATTGGATTAACATTTAGGTCATTTTCGTCCTCCCTAGGCATATTCTTGTCCAATTAGGGTTTTTAACCAAACTTGTCCATCCAATAGGTGTGTTTGTGTCATTGGATGATCAATTAGGTCATTTTCGTCCTCCCTAGGCTTATTCTTGTCCAATTAGGATTTTTAACCAATCTTGTGCATCCAACAAGTTTGTTTATGTCATTGAATTAATATTTAGGTCATTTTCGTCCTCCCTAGGCATATTCTTGTCCAATTAGGGTTTTTAACCAATCTTGTGCATCCAATAGGTGTGTTTGTGTCATTGGATGATCAATTAGGTCATTTTCGTCCTCCCTAGGCTTATTCTTGTCCAATTAGGGTTTTTAACCAATCTTGTGCATCCAATAAGTTCGTTTGTGTCATTGGATTAACATTTAGGTCATTTTCGTCCTCCCTAGGCATATTCTTGTCTAATTAGGGTTTTTAACCAATCTTGTGCATCCAATAGGTGTGTTTGTGTCATTGGATGATCAATTAGGTCATTTTGATCCTCCTTATGCTTACTCTTGTCCAATTAGGGTTTTTAACCAATCTTGTGCATCCAATAAGTTCATTTGTGTCATTGGATTAACATTTAGGTCATTTTCGTCCTCCCTAGGCATATTCTTGTCCAATTAGGGTTTTTAACCAATCTTCTGCATCCAATAGGTGTGTTTGTGTCATTGGATGATCAATTAGGTCATTTTCGTCCTCCCTAGGCTTATTCTTGCCCAATTAGGGTTTTTAACCAATCTTGTGCATCCAATAAGTTGAGTTGTGTCATTGGATTAACATTGAGGTCATTTTCGTCCTCCCTAGGCTTATTCTTGTCCAATTAGGGTTTTTAACCAATCTTGTGCATCCAATAGGTGTGTTTGTGTCATTGGATGATCAATTAGGTCATTTTCGTCCTCCCTAGGCATATTCTTGACCAATTAGGGTTTTTAACAAATCTTGTGCATGATATAAGTTTGTTTGTGTCATTGAATTAATATTTAGGTCCTTTTCGTCCTCCCTAGGCATATTCTTGTCCAATTAGGGTTTTTAACCAATCTTGTGCATCCAATAGGTGTGTTTGTGTCATTGGATGATCAATTAGGTCATTTTCGTCCTCCCTAGGCTTATTCTTGTCCAATTAGGGTTTTTAACCAATCTTGTGCATCCAATAAGTTTGTTTGTGTCATTGAATTAATATTTATGTCATTTTCGTCCTCCCAAGGCATATTCTTGTCCAATTAGGGTTTTTAACCAATCTTGTGCATCCAATAGGTGTGTTTGTGTCATTGGATGATCAACTAGGTCATTATCGTCCTCCCTAGGCTTATTCTTGTCCAATTAGGGTTTTTAACCAATCTTGTGCATCCAATAAGTTTGTTTGTGTCATTGAATTAATATTTAGGTCATTTTCGTCCTCCCTAGGCATATTCTTGTCCAATTAGGGTTTTTAACCAATCTTGTGCATCCAATAGGTGTGTTTGTGTCATTGGATGATCAATTAGGTCATTTTTGTCCTCCCTAGGCATATTCTTGTCCAATTAGGGTTTTTAACCAATCTTGTGCTTCCAATAGGTGTGTTTGTGTCATTGGATGATCAATTAGGTCATTTTGGTCCTCCCTTGGCTTATTCTTGTCCAATTAGGGTTTTAAACCAATCTTGTGCATCGAATAGGTGTGTTTGTGTCATTGGATGATCAATTAGGTCATTTTCGTCCTCCCTAGGCTTATTCTTGTCCAATTAGGGTTTTTAACCAATCTTGTGCATCCAATAAGTTTGTTTGTGTCATTGAATTAATATTTAGGTCATTTTCGTCCTCCCTAGGCATATTCTTGTCCAATTAGGGTTTT
The DNA here is from genome assembly GCA_037974775.1 of Cicer pinnatifidum. Classification (NCBI taxonomy): domain Eukaryota; kingdom Viridiplantae; phylum Streptophyta; class Magnoliopsida; order Fabales; family Fabaceae; genus Cicer; species Cicer pinnatifidum. The sequence goes on along the minus strand of JBBPBR010001878.1, from coordinate 53,637 downwards.
TAACCAATCTTGTGCATCCAATAGGTGTGTTTGTGTCATTGGATGATCAATTAGGTCATTTTGGTCCTCCCTAGGCTTATTCTTGTCCAATTAGGGTTTTTAACCAATTTTGTTCATCCAATAAGTTTGTTTATGTCATTGAATTAATATTTAGGTCATTTTCCTCCTCCCTAGGCATATTCTTGTCCAATTAGGGTTTTTAACCAATCTTGTGCATCCAATAGGTGTGTTAGTGTCATTGGATGATCAATTAGGTCATTTTCGTCCTCCCTAGTCTTATTCTTGTCAATCTTGTGCATCCAATAGGTGTGTTTGTATCATTGGATGATCAATTAGGTCATTTTCGTCCTCCCTAGGCTTATTCTTGTCCAATTTGGGTTTTTAACCAATCTTGTGCATCCAATATGTTTGTTTGTGTCATTGAATTAATATTTAGGTCATTTTTGTCCTCCCTAGGCATCATCTTTTCCAATTAGGGTTTTTAACCAATCTTTTGCATCCAATAGGTGTGTTTGTGTCATTGGATGATCAATTAGGTCATTTTCGTCCTCCTTAAGCTTATTGTTGTCCAATTAGGGTTTTTAACCAATATTGTGCATCCAATAACTTTGTTTGTGTCATTGGATGATCAATTAGGTCATTTTCGTCCTCCCTAGGCATATTCTTGTCCAATTAGGGTTTTTAACCAATCTTGTGCATCCAATAGGTGTGTTTGTGTCATTGGATGATCAATTAGGTCATTTTCGTCCTCCCTAGGCTTATTCTTGTCCAATTAGGGTTTTTAACCAATCTTGTGCATCCAATAAGTTCATTTGTGTCATTGGATTAACATTTAGGTCATTTTCGTCCTCCCTAGGCATATTCTTGTCCAATTAGGGTTTTTAACCAATCTTGTGCATCCAATAGGTGTGTTTGTGTCATTGGATGATCAATTTAGGTCATTTTCGATCTCTCTAGGCACATTCTTGTCCAATTAGGGTTTTTAACCAATCTTGTGCATCCAATAGGTGTGTTTGTGTCATTGGATGATCAATTAGGTCATTTTCGTCCTCCCTAGGCTTATTCTTGTCCAATTAGGGTTTTTAACCAATCTTGTGCATCCAATAAGTTCATTAGTGTCATTGGATGATCAATTAAGTCCTTTTCGTCCTCCCTAGGCATGTTCTTGTCCAACTAGGGTTTTTAACCAATCTTGTGCATCCAATAGGTGTGTTTGTGTTATTGGATGAACAATTAGGTCATTTTCGTCCTCGCTAGGCTTATTCTTGTCCAATTAGGGTTTTTAACCAATCTTCTACATCCAATAAGTTGAGTTGTGTCATTGGATTAACATTTAGGTCATTTTCGTTCTCCCTAGGCTTATTCTTGTCCAATTAGGGTTTTTAACCAATCTTGTGCATCCAATAACTTCATTTGTGTCATTGGATTAACATTTAGGTCATATCCGTCCTCGCTAGGCATATTCTTGTCCAATTAGGGTTTTTAACCAATCTTGTGCATCCAATAGGTGTGTTTGTGTCATTGGATGATCAATTAGGTCATTTTCGTCCTCCCTAGGCTTATTCTTGTCCAATTAGGGTTTTTAACCAATGTTGTGCATCCAATAGGTGTGTTTGTGTCATTGGATTATCAATAAGGTCATTTTCGTCCTCCCTAGGCATATTCTTGTCCAATTAGGGTTTTTAACCAATCTTGTGCATCCAATAGCTGTGTTTGTGTCCTTGGATGATAAATTAGGTCATTTTCGTCCTCCTTAGGCTTATTCTTGTCCAATTAGGGTTTTTAACCAATCTTGTGCATCCAATAAGTTTGTTTGTGTCATTGAATTAATATTTAGGTCATTTTCGTCCTCCCTAGGCATATTCTTGTCCAATTAGGGTTTTTAACCAATCTTGTGCATCCAATAGGTGTGTTTGTGTCATTGGATGATCAATTAGGTCATTTTCGTCCTCCCTAGGCTTATTCTTGTCCAATTAGGGTTTTTAACCAATCTTGTGCATCCAATAAGTTCATTTGTGTCATTGGATTAACATTTAGGTCATTTTCGTCCTCCCTAGGCATATTATTGTCAAATTAGGGTTTTTAACCAATCTTGTGCATCCAATAGGTGTCTTTGTGTCATTGGGTGATCAATTAGGGTATTTTCGTCCTCCCTAGGCATATTCTTGTCCAATTAGGGTTTTTAACCAATCTTGTGCATCCAATAGGTGTGTTTGTGTCATTGGATGATCAATTAGGCCATTTTCGTCCTCCCTAGGTTTATTTTTGTCCAATTAGGGTTTTTAACCAATCTTGTGCATCCAATAGGTGTGTTTGTGTCATTGGATGATCAATTAGGTCATTTTCGTCCTCCCTAGGCTTATTCTTGTCCAATTAGGGTTTTTAACCAATCTTGTGCATCCAATAAGTTCATTTGTGTCATTGGATTAACATTTAGGTCATTTTCGTCCTCCCTAGGCATATTCTTGCCCAATTAGGGTTTTTAACCAATCTTGTGCATCCAATAGGTGTGTTTGTGTCATTGGATGATCAATTAGGTAATTTTCGTCCTCCCTAGCCTTATTGTTGTCCAATTAGGGTTTTTAACCAATCTTGTGCATCCAATAACTTTGTTTGTGTCATTGAATTAATATTTAGGTCATTTTCCTCATCCGTAGGCATATTCTTGTCCAATTAGGGTTTTTAACCAATCTTGTGCACCCAATAGGTGTGTTTGTGTCATTGGATGATCAATTAGATCATTTTCTTCCTCCCTAGGCTTATTCTTGTCCAATTAGGGTTTTTAACCAATCTTGTGCACCCAATAGGTGTGTTTGTGTCATTGGATGATCAATTAGATCATTTTCGTCCTCCCTAGGCTTATTCTTGTCCAATTAGGGTTTTTAACCAATCTTGTGCATCCAATAAGTTCATTTGTGTCATTGGATTAACATTTAGGTCATTTTCGTCCTCCCTAGTCACATTCTTGTCCAATTAGGGTTTTTAACCATTCTTGTGCTTCCAATAGGTGTGTTTGTGTCATTGGATGATCAATTAGGTCATTTTCGTCCTCCCTAGGCTTATTCTTGTCCAATTAGGGTTTTTAACCAATCTTGTGCATCCAATAAGTTTGTTTATGTCATTGAATTAATATTTAGGTCATTTTCGTCCTCCCTAGGCATATTCTTGTCCAATTAGGGTTTTTAAACAATCTTGTGCATCCAATAGGTGTGTTTGTGTCATTGGATGATCAATTAGGTCATTTTCGTCCTCCCTAGGCTTATTCTTGTCCAATTAGGGTTGTAAACCATTCTTGTGCATCCAATAACTTTGTTTGTGTCATTTAATTAATTTTAGGTCATTTTCGTCCTCCCTAGGCATATTCTTGTCCAATTAGGCTTTTTAACCAATCTTGTGCATCCAATAGGTGTGTTTGTGTCATTGGATGATCAATTAGGTCATTTTCGTCCTCCCTAGGCTTATTCTTGTCCAATTAGGGTTTTTAACCAATCTTGTGCATCCAATAAGTTCATTTGTGTCATTGGATTAACATTTAGGTCATTTTCGTCCTCCCTAGGCATATTCTTGTCCAATTAGGGTTTTTAACCAATCTTGTGCTTCCAATAGGTGTGTTTGTGTCATTGGATGATCAATTAGGTCATTTTCTTCCTCCCTAGGCTTATTCTTGTCCAATTAGGGTTTCTAACCAATCTTGTGCATCCAATAAGTTCATTTGTGTCATTGGAAGATCAATTAGGTCATTTTCGTCCTCCCTAGGCTTATTCTTGTCCAATTAGGGTTTTTAACCAATCTTGTGCATCCAATAAGTTTGTTTATGTCATTGAATTAATATTTAGGTCATTTTCGTCCTCCCTAGGCATATTCTTGTCCAATTAGGGTTTTTAACCAATCTTGTGCATCCAATAGGTGTGTTTGTGTCATTGGATGATCAATTAGGTCATTTTCGTCCTCCCTAGGCTTATTCTTGTCCAATTAGGGTTTTTAACCAATCTTGTGCATCCAATAAGTTTGTTTGTTTCATTGGACTAATATTTAGGTCATTTTCGTCCTCCCTAGGCATATTCTTGTCCAATTAGGGTTTTTAACCAATATTGTGCATCCAATAGGTGTGTTTGTGTCATTGGATGATCAATTAGGTCATTTTCGTCCTCCCTATGCTTATTCTTGTCCAATTAGGGTTTTTAACCAATCTTGTGCATCCAATAGGTGTGTTTGTGTCATTGGATGATCAATTAGGTCATTTTCGTCCTCCCTAGGCTTATTCTTGTCGAATTAGGGTGTTTAACCAATCTTGTGCATCCAATAGGTGTGTTTGTGTCATTGGATGATCAATTAGGTCATTTTCGTCCTCCCTAGGCTTATTCTTGTCCAATTAGGGTTTTTAACCAATCTTGTGCATCCAATAGGTGTGTTTGTGTCATTGGATGATCAATTAGGTCATTTTCGTCCTTCCTAGGCATATTCTTGTCCAATTAGGGTTTCTAACCTGTCTTGTGCATCCAATAGGTGTGTTTGTGTCATTGGATGATCAATTAGGTCATTTTCGTCCTCCCAAGGCTTATTCTTGTCCAATTAGGGTTTTTAACCAATCTTGTGCATCCAATAAGTTCATTTGTGTCATTGGATTAACATTTAGGTCATTTTCGTCCTCCCTAGGCATATTTTTGTCCAATTAGGGTTTTTAACCAATCTTGTGCATCCAATAGGTGTGTTTGTGTCATTGGATGTTCAATTAGGTCATTTTCGTCCTCCCTAGGCTTATTCTTGTCCAATTAGGATTTTTAACCAATCTTGTGCATCCAATAAGTTCATTTGTGTCATTGGATGATCAATTAGGTCATTTTCGTCCTCCCTAGGCATATTCTTGTCCAACTAGGGTTTTTAACCAATCTTGTGCATCCAATAGGTGTGTTTGTGTCTTTGGATGATCAATTAGGTCATTTTTGGCCTCCCTAGGCTTATTCTTGTCCAATTAGGGTTTTTAACCAATCTTGTGCATCCAATAGGTGTGTTTGTGTCATTGGATGATCAATTAGGTCATTTTCGTCCTCCCTAGGCTTATTCTTGTCCAATTAGGGTTTTTAACCAATCTTGTCCGTCCAATAGGTGAGTTTGTGTCATTGGATTAACATTTAGGTCATTTTCGTCCTCCCTAGGCTTATTCTTGTCCAATTAGGGTTTTTAACCAATCTTGTGCATCCAATAAGTTTGTTTGTGTCATTGAATTAATATTTAGGTCTTTTTCATTCTCCCTAGGCATATTCTTGCCCAATTAGGGTTTTTAACCAATCATGTGCATCCAATAGGTGTGTTTGTGTCATTGGATGATCAATTAGGTCATTTTCGTCCTCCCTAGGCTTATTCTTGTCCAATTAGGGTTTTTAACCAATCTTGTGCATCCAATAACTTTGTTTGTGTCATTGAATTAATATTTAGGTCATTTTCCTCCTCCCTAGGCATTTTTTTGTCCAATTAGGGTTTTTAACCAATCTTGTGCATCCAATAGGTGTGTTTGTGTCATTGGATTAACATTTAGGTCATTTTCGTCCTCCCTAGGCTTATTCTTGTCCAATTAGGGTTTTTAACCAATCTTGTGCATCCAATAAGTTCATTTGTGTCATTGGATTAACATTTAGGTCATTTTCGTCCTCCCTAGGCATATTCTTGTCCAATTAGGGTTTTTAACCAATCTTGTGCATCCAATAGGTGTGTTTGTGTCATTGGATGATCAATTAGGTTATTTTCGTCCTCCTAGGCTTATTCTTGTCCAATTAAGGTTTTTAACCAATCTTGTGCATCCAATAGGTGTGTTTGTGTCATTGGATGATCAATTAGGTCATTTTCATCCTCCCTAGGCATATTCTTGTCCAATTAGGGTTTTTAACCAATCTTGTGCATCCAATAGGTGTGTTTGTGGCAATGGATGATCAATTAGGTCATTTTCGTCCTCCCAAGGCTTATTCTTGTCCAATTAGGGTTTTTAACCAATCTTGTGCATCCAGTAGGTGTGTTTGTGTCATTGGATGATCAATTAGGTCATTTTCGTCCTCCCTAGGCTTATTCTTGTCCAATTAGGGTTTTTAACCATTCTTGTGCATCCAATAGGTGTGTTTGTGTCATTGGATGATCAATTAGGTCATTTTCGTCCTCCCTAGGCATATTCTTGTCCAATTAGGGTTTTTAACCAATCTTGTGCATCCAATACGTTCATTTGTGTCATTGGATTAACATTTAGGTCATTTTCGTCCTCCCTAGGCATATTCTTGTCCAATTAGAGTTTTAGACCAATCTTGTGCATCCAATAGGTGTGTTTGTGTCATTGGATGATCAATTAGGTTATTTTCGTCCTCCCTAGGCTTATTCTTGTCCAATTAGGGTTTTTAACTAATCTTGTGCATCCAATAAGTTCATTTGTGTCATTGGATGATCAATTAGGTACTTTTCGTCCTCCATAGGCATATTCTTGTCCAATTAGGGTTTTTAACCAATCTTGTGCATCCAATAGGTGTGTTTGTGTCATTGGATGATCAATTAGGTCATTTTCGTCCTCCCTAGGCTTATTCTTGTCCAATTAGGGTTTTTAACCAATCTTGTGCATCCAATAGGTGTGTTTGTGTTATTGGATGATCAATAAGGTCATTTTCGTCCTCCCTAGGCATATTCTTGTCCAATTAGGGTTTTTAACCAATCTTGTGCATCCAATAGGTGTGTTTGTGTCATTGGATGATCAATTAGGTCATTTTCGTCCTCCCTAGGCTTATTCTTGTCCAATTAGGGTTTTTAACCAATCTTGTGCATCCAATAAGTTTAGTTGTGTCATTGGATGATCAATTAGGTCATTTTCGTCCTCCCTAGGCATATTCTTGTCCAATTAGGGTTTTTAACCAATCTTGTGCATCCAATAGGTGTGTTTGTGTCATTGGATGATCAATTAGGTCATTTTCGTCCTCCCTAGGCTTATTCTTGTCCAATTAGGGTTTTTAACCAATCTTGTGCATCCAATAAGTTCATTTGTGTCATTGGATTAACATTTAGATCATTTTCGTCCTGCCTAGGCATATTCTTGTCCAATTAGGGTTTTTAACCAATCTTGTGCATCCAATAGGTGTGTTTGTGTCATTGGATGATCAATTAGGTTATTTTCGTCCTCCCTAGGCTTATTCTTGTCCAATTAGGGTTTTTAACCAATCTTGTGCATCCAATAGGTGTGTTTGTGTCATTGGATGACCAATTAGGTCATTTTCGTCCTCCCTAGGCATATTCTTGTCCAATTAGGGTTTTTAACCAATCTTGTGCATCCAATAGGTGTGTTTGTGTCATTGGATGATCAATTAGGTCATTTTCGTCCTCCCTAGGCTTATTCTTGTCCAATTAGGGTTTTTAACCAATCTTGTGCATCCAATAAGTTCATTTGTGTCATTGGATTAACATTTAGGTCATATCAGTCCTCCCTAGGCATATTCTTGTCCAATTAGCGTTTTTAACCAATCTTGTGCATCCAATAAGTTCATTTGTGTTATTGGATTAACATTTAGGTCATATTCGTCCTCTCTAGGCATATTCTTGTCCAATTTGGGTTTTTAACCAATCTTGTGCATCCAATTACTTTGTTTGTGTCATTGAATTAATATTTAGGTCATTTTCGTCCTGCCTAGGGATATTCTTGTCCAATTAGGGTTTTTAACCAATCTTGTGCATCCAATAGGTGTGTTTGTGTCATTGGATGATCAATTAGGTCATTTTCGTCCTCCCTAGGCTTATTCTTGTCCAATTAGGGTTTTTAACCAATCTTGTGCATCCAATAAGTTCATTTGTGTCATTGGATTAACATTTAGTTCATTTTCGTCCTCCCTAGGCATATTATTGTCCAATTAGGGTTTTTAACCAATCTTGTGCATCCAATAGGTGTGTTTGTGTCATTGGATTAACATTTAGGTCATTTTCGTCCTCCCTAGACATATTCTTGTCCAATTAGGGTTTTTAACCAATCTTGTGCATCCAATAGGTGGGTTTGTGTCATTGGATGATCAATTAAGTTATTTTCATCCTCCCTAGGCTTATTCTTGTCCAATTAGGGTTTTTAACCAATCTTGTGCATCCAATAGGTGTGTTTGTGTCATTGGATGATCAATTAGGTCATTTTCGTCCTCCCTAGGCTTATTCTTGTCCAATTAGGGTTTTTAACCAATCTTGTGCATCCAATAAGTTCATTTGTGTCATCGGATTAACATTTAGGTTATTTTCGTCCTCCCTAGGCATATTCTTGTCCAATTAGGGTTTTTAACCAATCTTGTGTATCCAATAGGTGTGTTTGTGTCATTGGATGATCAATTAGGTCATTTTCGTTCTCCCTAGGCTTATTCTTGTCCAATTAGGGTTTTTAACCAATCTTGTGCATCCAATAGGTGTGTTTGTGTCATTGGATGATCAATTAGGTCATTTTCGTCCTTCCTAGGCTTATTCTTGTCCAATTAGGGTTTTTAACCAATCTTGTGCATCCAATAGGTGTGTTTGTGTCATTGGATGATCAATTAGGTCATTTTCGTCCTTCCTAGGCATATTCTTGTCCAATTAGGGTTTTTAGCCAATCTTGTGCATCCAATAGGTGTGTTTGTGCCATTGGATGATCAATTAGGTCATTTTCGTCCTCCCTAGGCTTATTCTTGTCCAATTAGGGTTTTTAACCAATCTTGTGCTTCCAATAACTTTGTTTGTGTCATTGAATTAATATTTAGGTCATTTTCCTCCTCCCTAGGCATATTCTTGTCCAATTAGGGTTTTTAACCAATCTTGTGCATCCAATAGGTGTGTTTGTGTCATTGGATGATCAATTAGGTCATTTTCGTCCTCCCTAGGCTTATTCTTGTCCAATTAGGATTTTAACCAATCTTGCGCATCCAATAGGCGGTTTTGTGTCATTGGATGATCAATTAGGCCATTTTCGTCCTTCCTAGGCTTATTCTTGTCCAATTAGATTTTAACCAACCTTGGGCATCCAATAGGCGTGTTTGTGTCATTGGATGATCAATTAGGCCATTTTCGTCCTCCCTAGGCTTATTCTTGTCCAATTAGGGTTTTTAACCAATCTTGTGCATCCAATAGGTGTGTTTGTGTCATTGGATGATCAATTAGGTCATTTTCGTCCTTCCTAGGCATATTCTTGTCCAATTAGGGTTTTTAGCCAATCTTGTGCATCCAATAGGTGTGTTTGTGTCATTGGATGATCAATTAGGTCATTTTCGTCCTCCCTAGGCTTATTCTTGTCCAATTAGGGTTTTTAACCAATCTTGTGCTTCCAATAACTTTGTTTGTGTCATTGAATTAATATTTAGGTCATTTTCCTCCTCCCTTGGCATATTCTTGCCCAATTAGGGTTTTTAACCAATCTTGTGCATCCAATAGGTGTGTTTGTGTCATTGGATGATCAATTAGGTCATTTTCGTCCTCCCTAGGCTTATTCTTGTCCAATTAGGGTTTTTAACCAATCTTGTGCATCCAATAAGTTCATTTGTGTCATTGCATTAACATTTAGGTCATTTTCGTCCTCCCTAGGCATATTCTTGTCCAATTAGGGTTTTTAACCAATAGTGTGTATCCAATAGGTGTGTTTCTGTCATTGGATGATCAATTAGGTCATTTTCGTCCTCTCTAGGCATATTCTTCTCCAATTAGGGTTTTTAACCAATCTTGTGCATCCAATAGGTGTGTTTGTGTCATTGGATGATCAATTAGGTCATTATCGTCCTCCCTAGGCTTATTCTTGTCCAATTAGGGTTTTTAACCAATCTTGTGCACCCAATAGGTGTGTCTGTGTCATTGGATGATCAATTAGGTCATTTTCGTCCTCCCTAGGCATATTCTTGTCCAATTAGGGTTTTTAACCAATCTTGTGCATCCAATAACTTTGTTTGTGTCATTGAATTAATATTTAGGTCATTCTCGTCCTCCCTAGGCATATTCTTCTCCAATTAGGGTTTTTAACCAATCTTGTGCATCCAATAGGTGTATTTGTGGCAATGGATGATCAATTTGGACATTTTCGTCCTCCCTAGGCTTATTCTTGTCCAATTAGGGTTTTTAACCAATCTTGTGCATCCAATAGGTGTGTTTGTGTCATTGGATGATCAATTAGGTCATTTTCGTCCTCCCTAGGCTTATTCTTGTCCAATTAGGGTTTTTAACCAATCTTGTGCTTCCAATAACTTTGTTTGTGTCATTGAATTAATATTTAGGTCATTTTCGTCCTCCCTAGGCATATTCTTATCCAATTAGGGTTTTTAACCAATCTTGTGCATCCAATAGGTGTGTTTGTGTCATTGGATGATCAATTAGGTCATTTTCGTCCTCCCTAGGCTTATTCTTGTCCAATTAGGGTTTTTAACCAATCTTGTGCATCCAATAGGTGTGTTTGTGTCATTGGATGATCAATTTAGGTCATTTTCGTCCTCCCTAGGCTTATTCTTGTCCAATTAGGGTATTTAACCAATCTTGTGTTTCCAATAGGTGTGTTTGTGTCATTGGATGATCAATTAGGTCATTTTCGTCCTCCCTAGGCTTATTCTTGTCCAATTAGGGTTTTTAACCAATCTTGTGCATCCAACAAGTTTGTTTATGTCATTGAATTAATATTTAGGTCATTTTCGTCCTCCCTAGGCATATTCTTGTCCAATTAGGGGTTTTAACCAATCTTGTGCATGCAATAGGTGTGTTTGTGTCATTGGATGATCAATTAGGTCATTTTCGTCCTCCCTAGGCTTATTCTTGTCCAATTAGGGTTTTTAACCAATCTTGTGCATCCAATAGGTGTGTTTGTGTCATTGGATGATCAATTAGGTCATTTTCGCCCTCCATAGGCTTATTCTTGTCCAAATAAGGTTTTTAACCAATCTTGTGCATCCAATAACTTTGTTTGTGTCATTGAATGATCAATTAGGTCGTTTTCGTCCTCCCTAGGCATATTCTTGTCCAATTAGGGTTTTTAACCAATCTTGTTCATCCAATAGGTGTGCTTGTGTCATTGGATGATCAATTAGGTCATTTCCGCCCTCCCTAGGCTTATTCTTGTCCAATTAGGGTTTTTAACCAATCTTTTGCATCCAATACGTTCATTTGTGTCATTGGATTAACATTTAGGTCATTTTCGTCCTTCCTAGGCATATTCTTATCCAATTAGGGTTTTTAACCAATCTTGTGCTTCCAATAGGTGAGTTTGTGTCATTTGATGATCAATTAGGTTATTTTCGTCCTCCCTAGGCTTATTCTTGTCCAATTAGGGTTTTTAACCAATCTTGTGCATCCAACAAGTTTGTTTATGTCATTGAATTAATATTTAGGTCATTTTCGTCCTCCCTACGCATATTGTTGTCCAATTAGGGTTTTTAACCAATCTTGTGCATGCAATACGTGTGTTTGTGTCATTGGATGATCAATTAGGTCATTTTCGTCCTCCCTAGGCATATTCTTGTCCAATTAGGGATTTTAACCAATCTTGTGCATCCAATAGGTGTGTTTGTGGCAATGGATGATCAATTAGGTCATTTTCGTCCTCCCTAGGCTTATGCTTGTCCAATTAGGGTTTTTAACCAATCTTGTGCATCCAATAGGTGTGTTTGTGTCATTGGATGATCAATTAGGTCATTTTCGTCCTCCCTAGGCTTATTCTTGCCCAATTAGGGTTTTTAACCAATCTTGTGCATCCAATAAGTTCATTTGTGTCATTGGATTAACATTTAGGTCATTTTCGTCCTCCCTAGGCATATTCTTGTTTAATTAGGGTTTTTAACCATTCTTGTGCTTCCAATAGGTGTGTTTGTGTCATTGGATGATCAATTAGGTCATTTTCGTCTTCACTAGGCTTATTCTTGTCCAATTAGGGTTTTTAACCAATCTTGTGCATCAAATAGGTGTGTTTGTGTCATTGGATGATCAATTAGGTCATTTTCGTCCTCCCTAGGCTTATTCTTGTCCAATTAGGGTTTTTACCCAATCTTGTGCATCCAATAGGTGTGTTTGTGTCATTCGATGATCAATTATGTCATTTTCGTCCTCCCTAGGCTTATTCTTGTCCAATTAGGGTTTTTAACCAATCTTGTGCATCCAATAAGTTCATTTGTGTCATTGGATTAACATTTAGGTCATTTTCGTCCTCCCTAGGCATATTCTTGTCCAATTAGGGTTTTTAACCAATCTTGTGCATCCAATAGGTGTGTTTGTGTCATTGGATGATCAATTAGGTCATTTTCGTCCTCCCTAGGCTTATTCTTGTCCAATTAGGGTTTTTAGCCAATCTTGTGCATCCAATAAGTGTGTTTGTGTCATTGGATGATCAACTAGGTCATTTTCGTCCTCCCTAGGCATATTCTTGTCCAATTAGGGTTTTTAGCCAATCTTGTGCATCCAATAGGTGTGTTTGTGTCATTGGATGATCAATTAGGTCATTTTCGTCCTCCCTAGGCTTATTCTTGTCCAATTAGGGTTTTTAACCAATCTTGTGCTTCCAATAACTTTGTTTGTGTCATTGAATTAATATTTAGGTCATTTTCCTCCTCCCTAGGCATATTCTTGTCCAATTAGGGTTTTTAACCAATCTTGTGCATCCAATAGGTGTGTTTCTGTCATTAGATGATCAATTAGGTCATTTCCGTCCTCCCTATGCTTATTCTTGTCCAATTAGGGTTTTTAACCAATCTTGTGCATCCAATAAGTTGAGTTGTGTCATTGGATTAACATTTAGGTCATTTTCGTCCTCGCTAGGCTTATTCTTGTCCAATTAGGGTTTTTAACCAATCTTGTGCATCCAATAAGTTTGTTTGTGTCATTGAATTAATATTTAGGTCATTTTCGTCCTCGCTAGGCATATCCTTGTCCAATTAGGGTTTTTAACCAATCTTGTGCATCGAATAGGTGTGTTTGTGTCATTGGATGATCAATTAGGTCATTTTCGTCCTCCCTAGGCTTATTCTTGTCCAATTAGGGTTTTTAACCAATCTTGTGCTTCCAAAAAGTTCATTTGTGTCATTGGATTAACATTTAGGTCATTCTCGTCCTCCCTAGGCATATTCTTCTCCAATTATGGTTTTTAACCAATCTTGTGCATCCAATAGGTGTGTTTGTGTCATTGGATGATCAATTAGGTCATTTTCGTCCTCTCTAGGCATATTCTTCTCCAATTAGGGTTTTTAACCAATCTTGTGCATCCAATAGGTGTGTTTGTGTCAATGGATGATCAATTAGGTCATTATCGTCCTCCCTAGGCTTATTCTTGTCCAATTAGGGTTTTTAACCAATCTTGTGCACCCAATAGGTGTGTCTGTGTCATTGGATGATCAATTAGGTCATTTTCGTCCTCCCTAGGCATATTCTTGTCCAATTAGGGTTTTTAACCAATCTTGTGCATCCAATAACTTTGTTTGTGTCATTGAATTAATATTTAGGTCATTCTCGTCCTCCCTAGGCATATTCTTCTCCAATTAGGGTTTTTAACCAATCTTGTGCAACCAATAGGTGTGTTTGTGTCATTTGATGATCAATTAGGTCATTTTCGTCCTCCCTAGGCTTATTCTTGTCCAATTAGGGTTTTTAATCAATCTTGTGCATCCAATAGGTGTGTTTGTGTCATTGGATTACCATTTAGGTCATTTTCGTCCTCCCTAGGCGTATTCTTGTCCAATTAGGGTTTTTAACTAATTTGTGCATCCAATAAGTTTGTTTGTGTCATTGAATTAAAATTTAGGTCATTTTCGTCCTCCCTAGGCATATTCTTGTCCAATTAGGGTTTTTAACCAATCTTGTGCATCCAATAGGTGTGTTTGTGTCATTGGATGATCAATTAGGTCATTTTCGTCCTCCCTAGGCTTATTCTTGTCCAATTAGGGTTTTTAACCAATCTTGTGCATCTAATAAGTTTGTTTGTGTCATTGAATTAATATTTAGGTCATTTTCGTCCTCCCTAGGCATATTCTTGTCCAATTAGGGTTTTTAACCAATCTTTTGCATCCAATAGGTGTGTTTGTGTCATTGGATGATCAATTAGGTCATTTTCGTCCTCCCTAGGCTTATTCTTGTCCAATTAGGGTTTTTAACCAATCTTGTGCATCCAATAAGTTTGTGTGTTTCATTGAATTAATATTTAGGTCATTTTCGTCCTCCCTAGGCATATTCTTGTCCAATTAGGGTTTTTAACCAATCTTGTGCATCCAATAGGTGTGTTTGTGTCATTGGATGATCAATTAGGTCATTTTCGTCCTCCCTAGGCTTATTCTTGTCCAATTAGGGTTTTTAACCAATCTTGTGCATCCAATAAGTTCATTGGTGTCATTGGATGATCAATTAGGTCATTTTTGTCCTCCCTAGGCATGTTCTTGTCCAACTAGGGTTTTTAACCAATCTTGTGCATCCAATAGGTGTGTTTGTGTCATTGGATGATCAATTAGGTCATTTTCGTCCTCCCTAGGCTTATTCTTGTCCAATTAGGGTTTTTAACCAATCTTGTGCATCCAATAAGTTGAGTTGTGTCATTGGATTAACATTTAGGTCATTTTCGTTCTCCCTAGGCATATTCTTGTCCAATTAGGGTTTTTAACCCATCTTGTGCATCGAATAAGTTCATTTGTGTTATTGGATTAACATTTAGGTCATATTCGTCCTCCCTAGGCATATTGTTGTCCAATTAGGGTTTTTAACCAATCTTGTGCATCCAATAGGTGTGTTTGTGTCATTGGATGATCAATTAGGTCATTTTCGTCCTCCCTAGGCTTATTCTTGTCCAATTAGGGTTTTTAACCAATCTTGTGCATCCAATAACTTTGTTTGTGTCATTGAATTAATATTTAGGTCATTTTCGTCCTCCCTAGGCATATTCTTGTCCAATTAGGGTTTTTAATCAATCTTGTGCACCCAATAGGTGTGTTTGTGTCATTGGATGATCAATTTGGTCATTTTCGTCCTCCATAGGCTTATTCTTGTCCAATTAGGGTTTTTAACCAATCTTGTGCATCCAATATGTGTGTTTTTGTCATTGGATAATAAATTAGGTCATTTTCTTCCTCCCCAGGCTTATTCTTGTCCAATTAGGGTTTTCAACCAATCTTGTGCATCCAATAGAAGTGTTTGTGTCATTGGATGATCAATTAGGTCATTTTCGTCCTCTCTAGGCTTATTCTTGTCCAATTAGTGTTTTTAACCAATCTTGTGCATCCAATAGGTGTGTTTGTGTCATTGGATGATCAATTAGGTCATTTTCGTCCTCCCTAGGCATATTCTTGTCCAGTTAGGGTTTTTAACCAATCTTGTGCATCCAATAGGTGTGTTTGTGTCATTGGATGATCAATTAGGTCATTTTCGTCCTCCCTAGGCTTATTCTTGTCCAATTAGGGTTTTTAACCAATCTTGTGCATCCAATAAGTTCATTTGTGTCATTGAATTAACATTTAGGTAATTTTCGTCCTCCCTAGGCATATTCTTGTTTAATTAGGGTTTTTAACCAATCTTGTGCATCCAATAGGTGTGTTTGTGTCATTGGATGATCAATTAGGTCATTTTCGTCCTCCCTAGGCTTATTCTTGTCCAATTAGGGTTTTTAACCAATCTTGTGCATCCAATAACTTTGTTTGTGTCATTGAATTAATTTTTAGGTCATTTTCCTCCTCCCTAGGCATATTCTTGTCCAATTAGGGTTTTTAACCAATCTTGTGCATCCAATAGGTGTGTTTGTGTCATTGGATGATCAATTAGGTCATTTTCGTCCTCCCTAGGCTTATTCTTGTCCAATTAGGGTTTTTAACCAATCTTGTGCATCCAATAAGTTCATTTCTGTCATTGGATTAACATTTAGGTCATTTTCGTCCTTCCTAGTCATATTCTTGTCCAATTAGGGTTTTTAACCAATCTTGTGCTTCCAATAGGTGTGTTTGTGACATTGGATGATCAATTAGGTCATTTTCGTCCTCCCTAAGCTTATTCTAGTCCAATTAGGGTTTTTAACCAATGTTGTGCATCCAATAGGTGTGTTTGTGTCATTGGATTAACATTTAGGTCATTTTCGTCCTCCCTAGGCTTGTTCTTGTCCAATTAGGGTTTTTAACCAATCTTGTGCATCCAATAGGTGTGTTTGTGTCATTGGATGATCAATTAGGTCATTTTCGTCCTCCCTAGGCTTATTCTTGTCCAATTAGGGTTTTTAACCAATCTTGTGCATCCAATGAGTTCATTTGTATCATTGAATGATCAATTAGGTCATTTTCGTCCTCCCTAGGAATATTCTTGTCCAATTAGGGTTTTTAACCAATCTTGTGCATCCAATAGGTGTGTTTGTGTCATTGGATGATCAATTAGGTCATTTTCGTCCTCCCTAGGCTTATTCTTGTCCAATTAGGGTTTTTAACCAATCTTGTGCATCCAATAGGTGTGTTTATGTCATTGGATGCTCAATTAGGTCATTTTTGTCCTCCCTAGGCTTATTCTTGTCCAATTAGGGTTTTTAACCAATCTTGTGCATCCAATAGGTGTGTTTGTGTCATTGGATGATCAATTAGGTCATTTTCGTCCTCCCTAGGCTTATTCTTGTCCAATTAGGGTTTTTAACCAATCTTGTGCATCCAATAGGTGTGTTTGTGTCATTGGATGATCAATTAGGTCATTTATCGTCCTCCCTAGGCTTATTCTTGTCCAATTAGGGTTTTTAACCAATCTTGTGCATCCAATAGGTTGAGTTGTGTCATTGGATTAACATTTAGGTCATTTTCGTCCTCCCTAGGCATATTCTTGTCCAATTAGGGTTTTTAACCAATCTTGTGCATCCAATAGGTGTGTTTGTGTCATTGGATGATCAATTAGGTCATTTTCGTCCTCCCTAGGCTTATTCTTGTCCAATTAGGGTTTTTAACCAATCTTGTGCATCCAATAGGTGTGTTTTAGTCATTGGATGATCAATTAGGTCATTTTCGTCCTCCCTAGGCTTATTCTTTTCCAATTAGGGTTTTTAACCAATCTTGTGCATCCAATAGGTGTGTTTGTGTCATTGGATGATCAATTAGGTCATTTTTGTCCTCCCTAGGCTTATTCTTGTCCAATTAGGGTTTTTAACCAATCTTGTGCATCCAATAAGTTCATTTGTGTTATTGGATTAACATTTAGGTCATATTCGTCCTCCCTAGGCATATTCTTGTCCAATTAGGGTTTTTAACCAATCTTGTGCTTCCAATAGGTGTGTTTGTGTCATTGGGTGATCAATTAGGTCATTTTCGTCCTCCCTAGGCATATTCTTGTCCAATTAGGGTTTTTAACCAATCTTGTGCATCCAATAGGTGTGTTTGTGTCATTGGATGATCAATTAGGTCATTTTCGTCCTCCCTAGGCTTATTCTTGTCCAATTAGGGTTTTTAACCAATCTTGTGCATCCAATAAGTTCATTAGTGTCATTGGATGATCAATTAGGTCATTTTGGTCCTCCCTAGGCATGTTCTTGTCCAACTATGGTTTTTAACCAATGTTGTGCATACAATAGGCGTGTTTGTGTCACTGGATGATCAATTAGGTCATTTTCGTCCTCCCAAGGCTTATTCTTGTCCAATTAGGGTTTTTAACCAATCTTGTGCATCCAATAGGTGTGTTTGTGTCATTGGATGATCAATTAGGTCATTTTCGTCCTCCCTAGGCTTATTCTTGTCCAATTAGGGTTTTTAACCAATCTTGTGCATCCAATAGGTGTGTTTGTGTCATTGGATGATCAATTAGGTCATTTTCGTCCTACCTAAGCATATTCTTGTCCGATTAGGGTTTTTAACCAATCTTGTGCATCCAATAAGTTGAGTTGTGTCATTAGATTAAGATTTAGGTCATTTTCGTCCTCCCTAGGCTTATTCTTGTCCAATTAGGGTTTTTAACCAATCTTGTGCATCCAATAGGTGTGTTTGTGTCATTGGATGATCAATTAGGTCATCTTTGTCCTCCCTAGGCTTATTCTTGTCCAATTAGGGTTTTTAACCAATCTTGTGCATCCAATAGGTGTGTTTGTGTCATTGGATGATCAATTAGGTCATTTTCGTCCTCCCTAGGCTTATTCTTGTCCAATTAGGGTTTTTAACCAATCTTGTGCATCCAATAGGTGTGTTTGTGTCATTGGATGATCAATTAGGTCATTTTCGTCCTTCCAAGGCATATTCTTGTCCAATTAGGGTTTTTAACCAGTCTTGTGCATCCAATAGGTGTGTTTGTGTCATTGGATGATCAATTAGGTCATTTTCGTCCTCCCAAGGCTTATTCTTGTCCAATTGGGGTTTTTAACCAATCTTGTGCATCCAATAAGTTCATTTGTGTCATTGGATTAACATTTAGGTCATTCTCGCCCTCCCTAGGCATATTCTTCTCCAATTAGGGTTTTTAACCAATCTTGTGCATCCAATAGGTGTGTTTGTGTCATTGGATGATCAATTAGGTCATTTTCGTCCTCCCTAGGCTTATTCTTGTCCAATTAGGGTTTTTAACCAATCTTGTGCATCCAATAACATTGTTTGTGTCATTGAATTAATATTTAGGTCATTTTCCTCCTCCCTAGGCATATTCTTGTCCAATTAGGGTTTTTAACCAATCTTGTGCATCCAATAGGTGTGTTTGTGTCATTGGATGATCAATTAGGTAATTTTCGTCCTTCCTAGGCATATTCTTGTCCAATTAGGGTTTTTAACCAGTCTTGTGCATCCAATAGGTGTGTTTTTGTCATTGGATGATCAATTAGGTCATTTTCGTCCTCCCTAGGCATATTCTTGTCCAACTAGGGTTTTT
Source organism: Cicer pinnatifidum (assembly GCA_037974775.1). Taxonomy (NCBI): domain Eukaryota; kingdom Viridiplantae; phylum Streptophyta; class Magnoliopsida; order Fabales; family Fabaceae; genus Cicer; species Cicer pinnatifidum. The sequence goes on along the minus strand of JBBPBR010001878.1, from coordinate 34,857 downwards.
AACCAATCTTGTGCATCCAATAGGTGTGTTTGTGTCTTTGGATGATCAATTAGGTCATTTTTGTCCTCCCTAGGCTTATTCTTGTCCAATTAGGGTTTTTAACCAATCTTGTGCATCCAATAGGTGTGTTTGTGTCATTGGATGATCAATTACGTCATTTTCGTCCTCCCTAGGCTTATTCTTGTCCAATTAGGGTTTTTAACCAATCTTGTCCGTCCAATAGGTGAGTTTGTGTCATTGGATTAACATTTAGGTCATTTTCGTCCTCCCTAGGCTTATTCTTGTCCAATTAGAGTTTTTAACCAATCTTGTGCATCCAATAAGTTTGTTTGTGTCATTGAATTAATATTTAGGTCTTTTTCGTTCTCCCTAGGCATATTCTTGCCCAATTAGGGTTTTTAACCAATCTTGTGCATCCAATAGGTGTGTTTGTGTCATTGGATGATCAATTAGGTCATTTTCGTCCTCCCTAGGCTTATTCTTGTCCAATTAGGGTTTTTAACCAATCTTGTGCATCCAATAACTTTGTTTGTGTCATTGAATTAATATTTAGGTCATTTTCCTCCTCCCTAGGCATTTTTTTGTCCAATTAGGGGTTTTAACCAATCTTGTGCATCCAATAGGTGTGTTTGTGTCATTGGATGATCAATTAGGTCATTTTCGTCCTCCCTAGGCTTATTCTTGTCCAATTAGGGTTTTTAACCAATCTTGTGCATCCAATAGGTGAGTTTGTGTCATTGGATTAACATTTAGGTCATTTTCGTCCTCCCTAGGCATATTCTTGTCCAATTAGGGTTTTTAGCCAATCTTGTGCATCCAATAGGTGTGTTGGTGTCATTGGATGATCAAGTAGGTCATTTTCGTCCTCCCTAGGCTTATTCTTGTCCAATTAGAGTTTTTAACCAATCTTGTGCTTCCAATAACTTTGTTTGTGTCATTGAATTAATATTTAGGTCATTTTCCTCCACCCTAGGCATATTCTTGTCCAATTAGGGTTTTTAACCAATCTTGTGCATCCAATAGGTGTGTTTGTGTCATTGGATGATCAATTAGGTCATTTTCGTCCTCCCTAGGCTTATTCTTGTCCAATTAGGATTTTAACAAATCTTGGGCATCCAATAGGCGTGTTTGTGTCATTGGATGATCAATTAGGCCATTTTCGTCCTTCCTAGGCATATTCTTTTCCAATTAGGGTTTTTAATCAATCTTGTGCATCCAATAGGTGTGTTTCTGTCATTGGATGATCAATTAGGTCATTTACGTCCTCCCTATGCTTATTCTTGTCCAATTAGGGTTTTTAACCAAACTTGTGCATCCAATAAGTTGAGTTGTGTCATTGGATTAACATTTAGGTCATTTTCGTCCTCGCTAGGCTTATTCTTGTCCAATTAGGGTTTTTAACCAATCTTGTGCATCCAATAAGTTTGTTTGTGTCATTGAATTAATATTTAGGTCATTTTCGTCCTCCCTAGGCATATTCTTGTCCAATTAGGGTTTTTAACCAATCTTGTGCATCGAATAGTTGTGTTTGTGTCATTGGATGATCAATTAGGTCATTTTCGTCCTCCCTAGGCTTATTCTTGTCCAATTAGGGTTTTAAACCAATCTTGTGCATCCAATAAGTTGAGTTGTGTCATTGGATTCACATTTAGGTCATTTTCGTCCTCCGTAGGCTTATTCTTGTCCATTTATGGTTTTTAACCAATCTTGTGCATCGAATAGGTGTGTTTGTGTCATTGGATGATCAATTAGGTCATTTTCGCCCTTCCTAGGCATATTCTTGTCCAATTAGGGTTTTTAACCAATCTTGTGCATCAAATAGGCGTGTTTGTGTCATTGGATGATCAATTAGGTCATTTTCGTCCTTCCTAGGCATATTCTTGTCCAATTAGGGTTTCTAACCTGTCTTGTGCATCCAATAGGTGTGTTTGTGTCATTGGATGATCAATTAGGTCATTTTCGTCCTCCCAAGGCTTATTCTTGTCCAATTAGGGTTTTTAACCAATCTTGTGCATCCAATAAGTTCATTTGTGTCATTGGATTAACATTTAGGTCATTTTCGTCCTCCCTAAGCATATTTTTGTCCAATTAGGGTTTTTAACCAATCTTGTGCATCCAATAGGTGTGTTTGTGTCATTGGATGTTCAATTAGGTCATTTTCGTCCTCCCTAGGCTTATTCTTGTCCAATTAGGATTTTTAACCAATCTTGTGCATCCAATAAGTTCATTTGTGTCATTGGATGATCAATTAGGTCATTTTCGTCCTCCCTAGGCATATTCTTGTCCAATAGGGTTTTTAACCAATCTTGTGCATCCAATAGGTGTGTTTGTGTCTTTGGATGATCAATTAGGTCATTTTTGTCCTCCCTAGGCTTATTCTTGTCCAATTAGGGTTTTTAACCAATCTTGTGCATCCAATAGGTGTGTTTGTGTCACTGGATGATCAATTACGTCATTTTCGTCCTCCCTAGGCTTATTCTTGTCCAATTAGGGTTTTTAACCAATCTTGTCCGTCCAATAGGTGAGTTTGTGTCATTGGATTAACATTTAGGTCATTTTCGTCCTCCCTAGGCTTATTCTTGTCCAATTAGGGTTTTTAACCAATCTTGTGCATCCAATAAGTTTGTTTGTGTCATTGAATTAATATTTAGGTCTTTTTCGTTCTCCCTAGGCATATTCTTGCCCAATTAGGGTTTTTAACCAATCATGTGCATCCAATAGGTGTGTTTGTGTCATTGGATGATCAATTAGGTCATTTTCGTCCTCCCTAGGCTTATTCTTGTCCAATTAGGGTTTTTAACCAATCTTGTGCATCCAATAACTTTGTTTGTGTCATTGAATTAATATTTAGGTCATTTTCCTCCTCCCTAGGCATTTTTTTTGTCCAATTAGGGTTTTTAACCAATCTTGTGCATCCAATTGGTGTGTTTGTGTCATTGGATGATCAATTAGGTCATTTTCGTCCTCCCTAGGCTTATTCTTGTCCAATTAGGGTTTTTAACCAATCTTGTGCATCCAATAGGTGAGTTTGTGTCATTGGATTAACATTTAGGTCATTTTCGTCCTCCCTAGGCATATTCTTGTCCAATTAGGGTTTTTAACCAATCTTGTGCATCCAATAGGTGTGTTTGTGTCATTGGATGATCAATTAGGTCATTTTCGTCTTCCCTAGATTTATTCTTGTCCAATAAATGTTTTTAACCAATCTTGTGCATCCAATAAGTTCATTTGTGTCACTGGACGATCAATTAGGTCATTTTCGTCCTCCATAGGCATATTCTTGTCCAATTAGGGTTTTTAACCAATCTTGTGCATCCAATAGGTGTGTTTGTGTCATTGGATGATCAATTAGGTCATTTTCGTCCTCCCTAGGCTTATTCTTGTCCAATTAGGATTTTAACAAATCTTGGGCATCCAATAGGCGTGTTTGTGTCATTGGATGATCAATTAGGCCATTTTCGTCCTTCCTAGGCATATTCTTTTCCAATTAGGGTTTTTAATCAATCTTGTGCATCCAATAGGTGTGTTTCTGTCATTGGATGATCAATTAGGTCATTTCCGTCCTCCCTATGCTTATTCTTGTCCAATTAGGGTTTTTAACCAATCTTGTGCATCCAATAAGTTGAGTTGTGTCATTGGATTAACATTTAGGTCATTTTCGTCCTCGCTAGGCTTATTCTTGTCCAATTAGGGTTTTTAACCAATCTTGTGCATCCAATAAGTTTGTTTGTGTCATTGAATTAATATTTAGGTCATTTTCGTCCTCCCTAGGCATATTCTTGTCCAATTAGGGTTTTTAACCAATCTTGTGCATCGAATAGTTGTGTTTGTGTCATTGGATGATCAATTAGGTCATTTTCGTCCTCCCAAGGCTTATTCTTGTCCAATTAGGGTTTTTAACCAATCTTGTGCATCCAATAAGTTGAGTTGTGTCATTGGATTCACATTTAGGTCATTTTCGTCCTCCGTAGGCTTATTCTTGTCCATTTATGGTTTTTAACCAATCTTGTGCATCGAATAGGTGTGTTTGTGTCATTGGATGATCAATTAGGTCATTTTCGCCCTTCCTAGGCATATTCTTGTCCAATTAGGGTTTTTAACCAATCTTGTGCATCAAATAGGTGTGTTTGTGTCATTGGATGATCAATTAGGTCATTTTCGTCCTTCCTAGGCATATTCTTGTCCAATTAGGGTTTCTAACCTGTCTTGTGCATCCAATAGGTGTGTTTGTGTCATTGGATGATCAATTAGGTCATTTTCGTCCTCCCAAGGCTTATTCTTGTCCAATTAGGGTTTTTAACCAATCTTGTGCATCCAATAAGTTCATTTGTGTCATTGGATTAACATTTAGGTCATTTTCGTCCTCCCTAGGCATATTTTTGTCCAATTAGGGTTTTTAACCAATCTTGTGCATCCAATAGGTGTGTTTGTGTCATTGGATGTTCAATTAGGTCATTTTCGTCCTCCCTAGGCTTATTCTTGTCCAATTAGGATTTTTAACCAATCTTGTGCATCCAATAAGTTCATTTGTGTCATTGGATGATCAATTAGGTCATTTTCGTCCTCCCTAGGCATATTCTTGTCCAACTAGGGTTTTTAACCAATCTTGTGCATCCAATAGGTGTGTTTGTGTCTTTGGATGATCAATTAGGTCATTTTTGGCCTCCCTAGGCTTATTCTTGTCCAATTAGGGTTTTTAACCAATCTTGTGCATCCAATAGGTGTGTTTGTGTCATTGGATGATCAATTAGGTCATTTTCGTCCTCCCTAGGCTTATTCTTGTCCAATTAGGGTTTTTAACCAATCTTGTCCGTCCAATAGGTGAGTTTGTGTCATTGGATTAACATTTAGGTCATTTTCGTCCTCCCTAGGCTTATTCTTGTCCAATTAGGGTTTTTAACCAATCTTGTGCATCCAATAAGTTTGTTTGTGTCATTGAATTAATATTTAGGTCTTTTTCGTCCTCCCTAGGCATATTCTTGTCCAATTAGGGTTTTTAACCAATCTTGTGCATCCAATAGGTGTGTTTGTGTCATTGGATGATCAATTAGGTCATTTTCGTCCTCCCTAGGCTTATTCTTGTCCAATTAGGGTTTTTAACCAATCTTGTGCATCCAATAACTTTGTTTGTGTCATTGAATTAATATTTAGGTCATTTTCCTCCTCCCTGGGCATATTCTTGTCCAATTAGGGTTTTTAACCAATCTTGTGCATCCAATAGGTGTGTTTGTGTCATTGGATGATCAATTAGGTCATTTTCGTCCTCCCTAGGCTTATTCTTGTCCAATTAGGGTTTTTAACCAATCTTGTGCATCCAATAAGTGTGTTTGTGTCATTGGATGATCAGTTAGGTCATTTTCGTCCTCCCTAGGCTTATTCTTGTCGAATTAGGGTTTTTAACCAATCTTGTGCATCCAATAAGTTTGTTTGTGTCATTGAATTAATATTTAGGTCATTTTCGTCCTCCCTAGGCATATTCTTGTCCAATTAGGGTTTTTAACCAATCTTGTGCATCCAATAGGTGTGTTTGTGTGATTGGATGATCAATTAGGTCATTTTCGTCCTCCCTAGGCTTATTCTTATCCAATTAGGGTTTTTAACAAATTTTGTGCATCCAATAACTTTGTTTGTGTCATTGAATTAATATTTTGGTCATTTTCGTCCTCCCTAGGCATATTCTTGTCCAATTAGGGTTTTTAACCAATCTTGTGCATCCAATAGGTGTGTTTGTGTCATTGGATGATCAATTAGGTCATTTTCGTCCTCCCTAGGCTTATTCTTGTCCAATTAGGGTTTTTAACCAATCTTGTGCAACCAATAGGTGTTTAACCAATCTTGTGCATCCAATAGGTGTGTTTGTGGCAATAGATGATCAATTAGGTCGTTTTCGTCCTCCCTAGGCTTATTCTTGTCCAATTAGGGTTTTTAACCAATCTTGTGCATCCAATAGGTGTGTTTGTGTCATTGGATGATCAATTAGGTCTTTTTCGTCCTCCCTAGGCTTATTCTTGTCCAATTAGGGTTTTTAACCAATCTTGTGCATCCAATAGGTTTGTTTGGGACATTGGATGATCAATTAGGTCATTTACGTCCTCCCTAGGCTTATTCTTGTCCAATTAAGGTTTTTAACCAATCTTGTGCATCCATTAACTTTGTTTGTGTCATTGAATTAATATTTAGGTCATTTTCGTCATCCCTAGGCATATTCTTGTCCAATTAGGGTTTTTAACCAATCTTGTGCATCTAATAGGTGTGTTTGTGTCATTGGATGATCAATTAGGTCATTTTCGTCCTCCCTAGGCTTATTCTTGTCCAATTAGGGTTTTTAACCAATCTTGTGCATCCAATAGGTGTGTTTGTGTCATTGGATGATCAATTAGGTCATTTTCGTCCTCCCTAGGCTTATTCTTGTCCAATTAGGGTTTTTAACCAATCTTGTGCATCCAATAAGTTGAGTTGTGTCATTGGATTAACATTAAGGTCATTTTCATTCTCCCTAGGCTTATTCTTGTCCAATTAGGGTTTTTAACCAATCTTGTGCATCCAATAGGTGTGTTTGTGTCATTGGATGATCAATTAGGTCATTTTCGTCCTCCCTAGGCTTATTCTTGTCCAATTAGGGTTTTTAACCAATCTTGTGCATCCAATAGGTGTGTTTGTGTCATTGGATGATCAATTAGGTCATTTTCGTCCTCCCTAGGCTTATTCTTGTCCAATTAGGGTTTTTAACCAATCTTGTGCATCCAATAGGTGTGTTTGTGTCATTGGATGATCAATTAGGTCATTTTCGTCCTCCCTAGGCTTATTCTTGTCCAATTAGGGTTTTTAACCAATCTTGTGCATCCAATAGGTGTGTTTGTGTCATTGGATGATCAATTAGGTCATTTTCGTCCTTTCTATGCTTATTTTTGTCCAATTAGGGTTTTTAAGCAATCTTGTGCATCCAATAAGTTCATTTGTGTCATTGGATGATCAATTAGGTCATTTTCGTCCTCCCTAGGCATATTCTTGTCCAACTAGGGTTTCTAACCAATCTTGTGCTTCCAATAGATGTGTTTGTGTCATTGGATGATCAATTAGGTCATTTTCGTCCTCCCTAGGCTTATTCTTGTCCAATTAGGGTTTTTAACCAATCTTGTGCATCCAATAGGTGTGTTTGTGTCATTGGATGATCAATTAGGTCATTTTCGTCCTCCCTAGGCTTATTCTTGTCCAATTAGGGTTTTTAACCAATCTTGTGCATCCAATAGGTGTGTTTGTGTCATTGGATGATCAATTAGGTCATTTTCGTCCTCCCTAGGCTTATTCTTGTCCAATTAGGGTTTTTAACCAATCTTGTGCATCCAATAGGTGTGTTTGTGCTATTGGATGATCAGTTAGGTCATTTTCGTCCTCCCTATGCATATTCTTGTCCAATTAGGGTTTTTAACCAATCTTGTGCATCCAATAGGTGTGTTTGTGTCATTGGATGATCAATTAGGTCATTTTCGTCCTCCCTAGGCTTATTCTTGTCCAATTAGGGTTTTTAACCAATCTTGTGCATCCAATAGGTGAGTTTGTGTCATTGGATTAACATTTAGGTCATTTTCGTCCTCCCTAGGCATATTCTTGTCCAATTAGGGTTTTTAGCCAATCTTGTGCATCCAATAGGTGTGTTGGTGTCATTGGATGATCAAGTAGGTCATTTTCGTCCTCCCTAGGCTTATTCTTGTCCAATTAGAGTTTTTAACCAATCTTGTGCTTCCAATAACTTTGTTTGTGTCATTGAATTAATATTTAGGTCATTTTCCTCCTCCCTAGGCATATTCTTGTCCAATTAGGGTTTTTAACCAATCTTGTGCATCCAATAGGTGTGTTTGTGTCATTGGATGATCAATTAGGTCATTTTCGTCCTCCCTAGGCTTATTCTTGTCCAATTAGGATTTTAACAAATCTTGGGCATCCAATAGGCGTGTTTGTGTCATTGGATGATCAATTAGGCCATTTTCGTCCTTCCTAGGCATATTCTTTTCCAATTAGGGTTTTTAATCAATCTTGTGCATCCAATAGGTGTGTTTATGTCATTGGATGATCAATTAGGTCATTTCCGTCCTCCCTATGCTTATTCTTGTCCAATTAGGGTTTTTAACCAATCTTGTGCATCCAATAAGTTGAGTTGTGTCATTGGATTAACATTTAGGTCATTTTCGTCCTCGCTAGGCTTATTCTTGTCCAATTAGGGTTTTTAACCAATCTTGTGCATCCAATAAGTTTGTTTGTGTCATTGAATTAATATTTAGGTCATTTTCGTCCTCCCTAGGCATATTCTTGTCCAATTAGGGTTTTTAACCAATCTTGTGCATCGAATAGTTGTGTTTGTGTCATTGGATGATCAATTAGGTCATTTTCGTCCTCCCAAGGCTTATTCTTGTCCAATTAGGGTTTTTAACCAATCTTGTGCATCCAATAAGTTGAGTTGTGTCATTGGATTCACATTTAGGTCATTTTCGTCCTCCGTAGGCTTATTCTTGTCCATTTATGGTTTTTAACCAATCTTGTGCATCGAATAGGTGTGTTTGTGTCATTGGATGATCAATTAGGTCATTTTCGCCCTTCCTAGGCATATTCTTGTCCAATTAGGGTTTTTAACCAATCTTGTGCATCAAATAGGTGTGTTTGTGTCATTGGATGATCAATTAGGTCATTTTCGTCCTTCCTAGGCATATTCTTGTCCAATTAGGGTTTCTAACCTGTCTTGTGCATCCAATAGGTGTGTTTGTGTCATTGGATGATCAATTAGGTCATTTTCGTCCTCCCAAGGCTTATTCTTGTCCAATTAGGGTTTTTAACCAATCTTGTGCATCCAATAAGTTCATTTGTGTCATTGGATTAACATTTAGGTCATTTTCGTCCTCCCTAGGCATATTTTTGTCCAATTAGGGTTTTTAACCAATCTTGTGCATCCAATAGGTGTGTTTGTGTCATTGGATGTTCAATTAGGTCATTTTCGTCCTCCCTAGGCTTATTCTTGTCCAATTAGGATTTTTAACCAATCTTGTGCATCCAATAAGTTCATTTGTGTCATTGGATGATCAATTAGGTCATTTTCGTCCTCCCTAGGCATATTCTTGTCCAACTAGGGTTTTTAACCAATCTTGTGCATCCAATAGGTGTGTTTGTGTCTTTGGATGATCAATTAGGTCATTTTTGGCCTCCCTAGGCTTATTCTTGTCCAATTAGGGTTTTTAACCAATCTTGTGCATCCAATAGGTGTGTTTGTGTCATTGGATGATCAATTAGGTCATTTTCGTCCTCCCTAGGCTTATTCTTGTCCAATTAGGGTTTTTAACCAATCTTGTCCGTCCAATAGGTGAGTTTGTGTCATTGGATTAACATTTAGGTCATTTTCGTCCTCCCTAGGCTTATTCTTGTCCAATTAGGGTTTTTAACCAATCTTGTGCATCCAATAAGTTTGTTTGTGTCATTGAATTAATATTTAGGTCTTTTTCGTTCCCCCTAGGCATATTCTTGCCCAATTAGGGTTTTTAACCAATCTTGTGCATCCAATAGGTGTGTTTGTGTCATTGGATGATCAATTAGGTCATTTTCGTCCTCCCTAGGCTTATTCTTGTCCAATTAGGGTTTTTAACCAATCTTGTGCATCCAATAACTTTGTTTGTGTCATTGAATTAATATTTAGGTCATTTTCCTCCTCCCTAGGCAATTTTTTGTCCAATTAGGGTTTTTAACCAATCTTGTGCATCCAATAGGTGTGTTTGTGTCATTGGATGATCAATTAGGTCATTTTCGTCCTCCCTAGGCTTATTCTTGTCCAATTAGGGTTTTTAACCAATCTTGTGCATCCAATAAGTTGAGTTGTGTCATTGGATTAACATTTAGGTCATTTTCGTTCTCCCTAGGCATATTCTTGTCCAATTAGGGTTTTTAACCCATCTTGTGCATCGAATAAGTTCATTTGTGTTATTGGATTAACATTTAGGTCATATTCGTCCTCCCTAGGCATATTGTTGTCCAATTAGGGTTTTTAACCAATCTTGTGCATCCAATAGGTGTGTTTGTGTCATTGGATGATCAATTAGGTCATTTTCGTCCTCCCTAGGCTTATTCTTGTCCAATTAGGGTTTTTAACCAATCTTGTGCATCCAATAACTTTGTTTGTGTCATTGAATTAATATTTAGGTCATTTTCGTCCTCCCTAGGCATATTCTTGTCCAATTAGGGTTTTTAATCAATCTTGTGCACCCAATAGGTGTGTTTGTGTCATTGGATGATCAATTTGGTCATTTTCGTCCTCCATAGGCTTATTCTTGTCCAATTAGGGTTTTTAACCAATCTTGTGCATCCAATATGTGTGTTTTTGTCATTGGATAATAAATTAGGTCATTTTCTTCCTCCCCAGGCTTATTCTTGTCCAATTAGGGTTTTCAACCAATCTTGTGCATCCAATAGAAGTGTTTGTGTCATTGGATGATCAATTAGGTCATTTTCGTCCTCTCTAGGCTTATTCTTGTCCAATTAGTGTTTTTAACCAATCTTGTGCATCCAATAGGTGTGTTTGTGTCATTGGATGATCAATTAGGTCATTTTCGTCCTCCCTAGGCATATTCTTGTCCAGTTAGGGTTTTTAACCAATCTTGTGCATCCAATAGGTGTGTTTGTGTCATTGGATGATCAATTAGGTCATTTTCGTCCTCCCTAGGCTTATTCTTGTCCAATTAGGGTTTTTAACCAATCTTGTGCATCCAATAAGTTCATTTGTGTCATTGGATTAACATTTAGGTCATTTTCGTCCTCCTTAGGCATACTCTTGTTCAATTAGGGTTTTTAACCAATCTTGTGCATCCAATAGGTGTGTTTGTGTCATAGGATGATCAATTAGGTCATTTTCTTCCTCCCTAGGCTTATTCTTGTCCAATTAGGGTTTTTAACCAATCTTGTGCATCCAATAAGTTCATTTGTGTCATTGGATTAACATTTAGGTCATTTTCGTCCTCCCTAGGCATATTCTTTTCCAATTAGGGTTTTTAACCAATCTTGTGCATCCAATAGGTGTGTTTGTGGCAATGGATGATCAATTAGGTCATTTTCGTCCTCCCTAGGCTTATTCTTGTCCAATTAGGGTTTTTAACCATTCTTGTGCATCCAATAGGTGTGTTTGTGTCATTGGATGATCAATTAGGTCATTTTCGTCCTCCCTAGGCATATTCTTGTCCAACTAGGGTTTTTAACCAATCTTGTGCATCCAATAGGTGTGTTTGTGTCTTTGGATGATCAATTAGGTCATTTTTGTCCTCCCTAGGCTTATTCTTGTCCAATTAGGGTTTTTAACCAATCTTGTGCATCCAATAAGTTCATTTGTGTCATTGGATGATCAATTAGGTCATTTTCGTCCTCCCTAGGTATATTCTTGTCCAACTAGGGTTTTTAACCAATCTTGTGCATCCAATAGATGTGTTTGTGTCTTTGGATGATCAATTAGGTCATTTTCGTCCTCCCTAGGCTTATTCTTGTCCAATTAGGGTTTTTAACCAATCTTGTGCATCCAATAAGTTCATTTCTGTCATTGGATTAACATTTAGGTCATTTTCGTCCTCCCTAGGCATATTCTTGTCCAATTAGGGTTTTTAACCAATCTTGTGCATCCAATAGGTGTGTTTGTGTCATTGGATGATCAATTAGGTCATTTTCGTCCTCCCTAGGCTTATTCTTGTCCAATTAGGGTTTTTAACCAATCTTGTGCATCCAATAAGTTCATTTGTGTCATTGGATGATCAATTAGGTCATTTTCGTCCTCCCTAGGCATATTCTTGTCCATCTAGGGTTTTAAGCCAATCTTGTGCATCCAATAGGTGTGTTTGTGTCATTGGATGATCAATTAGGTCATTTTTGTCCTCCCTAGGCTTATTCTTGTCCAATTAGGGTTTTTAACCAATCTTGTGCATCCAATAGGTGTGTTTGTGTCATTGGATGATCAATTAGGTCATTTTCGTCCTCCCTAGGCTTATTCTTGTCCAATTAGGGTTTTTAACCAATCTTGTGCATCCAATAGGTGTGTTTGTGTCATTGGATGATCAATTAGGTCATTTTCGTCCTCCCTAGGCTTATTCTTGTCCAATTAGGGTTTTTAACCAATCTTGTGCATCCAATAGGTGTGTTTGAGTCATTGGATGATCAATTAGGTCATTTTCATCCTCCCTAGGCTTATTCTTGTCCAATTAGGGTTTTTAACCAATCTTGTGCATCCAATAGGTGTGTTTGTGTCATTGGATGATCAATTAGGTCATTTTCGTCATCCCTAGGCTTATTCTTGTCCAATTAGGGTTTTTAACCAATCTTGTGCATCCAATATGTTTGTTTGTGTCATTGTATTAATATTTAGGTAATTTTCGTCCTCGCTAGGCATATTATTGTCGAATAAGGGGTTTTTAACCAATCTTGTGCATCCAATAGGTGTGTTTGTGTCATTGGATGATCAATTAGGTCATTTTCGTCCTCCCTAGGCTTATTCTTGTCCAATTAGGGTTTTTAACCAATCTTGTGCATCCAATAGGTGTGTTTGTGTCATTGGATGATCAATTAGGTCATTTTCGTCCTCCCTAGGCTTATTCTTGTCCAATTAGGGTTTTTAACCAATCTTGTGCATCCAATAAGTTCATTAGTGTCATTGGATGATCAATTAGGTCATTTTAATCCTCCCTAGGCATATTATTGTCCAATAAGGGTTTTTAACCAATCTTTTGCATCCAATAAGTTTGTTTGTGTCATTGAATTAATATTTAGGTCATTTTCGTCCTCCCTAGGCATATTATTGTCCAATTAGGGTTTTTAACCAATCTTGTGCATCCAATAGGTGTGTTTGTGTCATTGGATGATCAATTAGGTCATTTTCGTCCTCCCTAGGCTTATTCTTGTCCAATTAGGGTTTTTAACCAATCTTGTGGATCCAATAAGTTCATTTGTGTCATTGGATTAACATTTAGGTCATTTTCGTCCTCCCTAGGCATATTCTTGTCCAATTAGGGTTTTTAACCAATCTTGTGCATCTAATAGGTGTGTTTGTGTCATTGGATGATCAATTAGGTCATTTTCGTCTTTTCTAGGCTTATTCTTGTCCAATTAGGGTTTTTAACCAATCTTGTGCATCCAATAGGTGTGTTTGTGTCATTGGATGATCAATTAGGTCATTTTCGTCCTCCCTAGGCTTATTCTTGTCCAATTAGGGTTTTTAACCAATCTTGTGCATCCAATAAGTTGAGTTGTGTCATTGGATTAACATTTAGGTAATTTTCGTCCTCCCTAGGCTTATTCTTGTCCAATTAGGGTTTTTAACCAATCTTGTGCATCCAATAGGTTTGTTTGTGTCATTGGATGATCAATTAGGTCATTTTCGTCCTCCATAGGCTTATTCTTGTCCAATTAGGGTTTTTAACCAATCTTGTGCATCCAATAAGTTGAGTTGTGTCATTGGATTAACATTTAGTCATTTTCGTCCTCCCTAGGCTTATTCTTGTCCAATTAGGGTTTTTAACCAATCTTGTGCATCCAATAAGTTCATTTTTGTCATTGGATTAACATTTAGGTCATTTTCGTCCTCCCTAGGCATATTCTTGTCCAATTAGGGTTTTTAACCAATCTTGTGCATCTAATAGGTGTGTTTATGTCATTGGATGATCAATTAGGTCATTTTCGTCCTTTCTAGGCTTATTCTTGTCCAATTAGGGTTTTTAACCAATCTTGTGCATCCAATAGGTGTGTTTGTGTCATTGGATGATCAATTAGGTCATTTTCGTCCTCCCTAGGCTTATTCTTGTCCAATTAGGGTTTTTAACCAATCTTGTGCATCCAATAGGTGTGTTTGTGTCATTGGATGATCAATTAGGTCATTTTCGTCCTCCCTAGGCTTATTCTTGTCCAATTAGGGTTTTTAACCAATCTTGTGCATACAATAGGTGAGTTTGTGTCATTGGATTAACATTTAGGTCATTTTTGTCCTCCCTAGGCTTATTATTGTCCAATTAGGGTTTTTAACCAATCTTGTGCATCCAATAAGTTTGTTTGTGTCATTGAATTAATATTTAGGTCTTTTTCGTCCTCCCTTGGCATATTCTTGCCCAATTAGGGTTTTTAACCAATCTTGTGCTTCCAATAGGTGTGTTTGTGTCATTGGATGATCAATTAGGTCATTTTCGTCCTCCCTAGGCTTATTCTTGTCCAATTAGGGTTTTTAACCAATCTTGTGCATCCAATAAGTTCATTTGTGTCATTGGATTAACATTTAGGTCATTTTCGTCCTCCCTAGGCATATTCTTTTCCAATTAGGGTTTTTAACCAATCTTGTGCTTCCAATAGGTGTGTTTGTGTCATTGGATGAACAATTAGGTCATTTTCGTCCTCCCTAGGCTTATTCTTGTTCAATTAGGGTTTTTAACCAATCTTGTGCATCCAATAAGTTTGTTTATGTCATTGAATTAATATTTAGGTCATTTTCGTCCTCCCTAGGCATATTCTTGTCCAATTAGGGTGTTTAACCAATCTTGTGCATCCAATAGGTGTGTTTGTGTCATTGGATGATCAATTAGGTCATTTTCGTCCTCCC
>JBBPBR010001878.1:0-19569 GCA_037974775.1 Cicer pinnatifidum | reverse complement strand
TTCGTCCTCCCTAGGCATATTCTTGCCCAATTAGGGTTTTTAACCAATCTTGTGCATCCAATAGGTGTGTTTGTGTCATTGGATGATCAATTAGGTCATTTTCGTCCTCCCTAGGCTTATTCTTGTCCAATTAGGGTTTTTAACCAATCTTGTGCATACAATAGGTGAGTTTGTGTCATTGGATTAACATTTAGGTCATTTTTGTCCTCCCTAGGCTTATTATTGTCCAATTAGGGTTTTTAACCAATCTTGTGCATCCAATAAGTTTGTTTGTGTCATTGAATTAATATTTAGGTCTTTTTCGTCCTCCCTAGGCATATTCTTGCCCAATTAGGGTTTTTAACCAATCTTGTGCATCCAATAGGCGTGTTTGTGTCATTGGATGATCAATTAGGTCATTTTCGTCCTCCCTAGGCTTATTCTTGTCCAATTAGGGTTTTTAACCAATCTTATGCATCCAATAACTTTGTTTGTGTCTTTGAATTAATATTTAGGTCATTTTCCTCCTCCCTAGGCATATTCTTGTCCAATTTGGGTTTTTAACCAATCTTGTGCATCCAATAGGTGTGTTTGTGTCATTGGATGATCAATTAGGTCATTTTCGTCCTCCCTAGGCTTATTCTTGTCCAATTAGGGTTTTTAACCAATCTTGTGCATCCAATAAGTTCATTTGTGTCATTGGATTAACATTTAGGTCATTTTCGTCCTCCCTAGGCATATTCTTGTCCAATTATGGTTTTTAACCAATCTTGTGTATCCAATAGGTGTGCTTGTGTCATTGGATGATCAATTAGGTCATTTTGGTCCTCTCTAGGCTTATTCTTGTCCAATTAGGGTTTTTAACCAATCTTGTGCATCCAATAGGTGTGTTTGTGTCATTGGATGATCAATTAGGTCATTTTCGTCCTCCCTAGGCTTATTCTTGTCCAATTAGGGTTTTTAACCAATCTTGTGCATCCAATAACTTTGTTTGTGTCATTGAATTAATATTTAGGTCATTTTCGTCCTCGCTAGGCATATTCTTGTCCAATTAGGGTTTTTAACCAATCTTGTGCATCCAATAAGTTTGTTTGTGTCATTGAATTCATATTTAGGTCATTTTCGTCCTCTCTAGGCATCATCTTGTCCAATTAGGGTTTTTAACCAATCTTTTGCATCCAATAGGTGTGTTTGTGTCATTGGATGATCAATTAGGTCATTTTCGTCCTCCCTAGGCTTATTCTTGTCCAATTAGGGTTTTTAACCAATCTTGTGCATCCAATAAGTTTGTTTGTGTCATTGAATTAATATTTAGGTCATTTTCGTCCTCCCTAGGCATATTCTTGTCCAATTAGGGTTTATAACCAATCTTGTGCATCCAATAGGTGTGTTTGTGTCATTGGATGATCAATTAGGCATTTTCGTCCTCCCTAGGCTTATTCTTGTCCAATTAGGGTTTTTAACCAATCTTGTGCATCCAATAAGTTTGTTTGTGGCATTGAATTAATATTTAGGTCATTTTCGTCCTCCCTAGGCATATTCTTGTCCAATTAGGGTTTTTAACCAATCTTGTGCATCCAATAGGTGTGTTTGTGTCATTGGATGATCAATTAGGTCATTTTCGTCCTCCCTAGGCTTATTCTTGTCCAATTAGGGTTTTTAACCAATCTTGTGCATCCAATAACTTTGTTTGTGTCGTTGAATTAATATTTAGGTCATTTTCGTCCTCCCTAGGCTTATTCTTGTCCAATTAAGGTTTTTAACCAATCTTGAGCATCCAATAACTTTGTTTGTGTCATTGAATTAATATTTAGGTCATTTTCGTCCTCCCTAGGCATATTCTTGTCCAATTAGGGTTTTTAACCAATCTTGTGCATCCAATAGGTGTGTTTGTGTCATTGGATGATCAATTAGGTCATTTTCGTCCTCCCTAGGCTTATTCTTGTCCAATTAGGGTTTTTAACCAATCTTGTGCATCCAATAAGTTCATTTGTGTCATTGGATTAACATTTAGGTCATTTTCGTCCTCCCTAGGCATATTCTTGTCCAATTAGGGTTTTTATCCAATCTTGTGCATCCAATAAGTTCATTTGTGTTATTGGATTAACATTTAGGTCATTTTCATCCTCCCTAGGCATATTCTTGACCAATTAGGGTATTTAACAAATCTTGTGCATCCAATAAGTTAGTTTGTGTCATTGAATTAATATCTAGGTCATTTTCGTCCTCCCTAGGCATATTC
Source organism: Cicer pinnatifidum (assembly GCA_037974775.1). NCBI lineage: Eukaryota > Viridiplantae > Streptophyta > Magnoliopsida > Fabales > Fabaceae > Cicer > Cicer pinnatifidum. Next base: position 17,348 of record JBBPBR010001878.1, on the reverse strand, counting down.
TTGTCCAATTAGGGTTTTTAACCAATCTTGTGCATTCAATAGGTGTGTTTGTGTCATTGGATAATCAATTAGGTCATTTTCGTCCTCCCTAGGCTTATTCTTGTCCAATTAGGGTTTTTAACCAATCTTGTGCATCCAATAACTTTGTTTGTGTCATTGAATTAATATTTAGGTCATTTTCGTCCTCCCTAGGCATATTCTTGTCCAATTAGGGTTTTTAACCAATCTTCTGCATCCAATAGGTGTGTTTGTGTCATTGGATGATCAATTAGGTCATTTTCGTCCTCGCTAGGCTTATTCTTGTCCAATTAGGGTTTTTAACCAATCTTGTGCATCCAATAAGTTTGTTAGTGTCATTGAATTAATATTTAGGTCATTTTCATCCTCCCTAGGCATATTCTTGTCCAATTAGGGTTTTTAACCAATCTTGTGCATCCAATAGGTGTGTTTGTGTCATTGGATGATCAATTAGGTCATTTTCGTCCTCCCTAGGCTTATTCTTGTCCAATTAGGGTTTTTAACCAATCTTGTGCATCCAATAACTTTGTTTGTGTCTTTAAATTAATATTTAGGTCATTTTTGTCCTCCCTAGGCATATTCTTGTCCAATTAGGGTTTTTAACCAATCTTGTGCATCCAATAGGTGTGTTTGTGTCATTGGATGATCAATTAGGTCATTTTCGTCCTCCCTTGGCATATTCTTGTCCAATTAGGGTTTTTAACGAATCTTGTGCATCCAATAGGTGTGTTTGTGTCATTGGACGATCAATTAGGTCATTTTCGTCCTCCCTAGGCTTATTTTTGTCCAATTAGGGTTTTTAACCAATCTTGTGCATCCAATAGGTGTGTTTGTGTCATTGGACGATCAATTAGGTCATTTTCGTCCTCCCTAGGCTTATTCTTGTCCAATTAGGGTTTTTAACCAATCTTGTGCATCCAATAGGTGTGTTTGTGTCATTGGATGATCAATTAGGTCATTTTCGTCCTCCCTAGGCTTATTCTTGTCCAATTAGGGTTTTTAACCAATCTTGTGGATCAAATAGGTGTGTTTGTGTCATTGGATGATCAATTAGGTCATTTTCTTCCTCCCTAGGCTTATTCTTGTCCAATTAGGGTTTTTAACCAATCTTGTGCATCCAATAGGTGTGTTTGTGTCATTGGATGATCAATTAGGTCATTTTCGTCCTCCCTAGGCTTATTCTTGTCCAATTAGGGTTTTTAACCAATCTTGTGCATCCAATAACTTTGATTGTGTCATTGAATTAATATTTAGGTCATTTTCGTCCTCCCTAGGCATATTCTTGTCCAATTAGGGTTTTTAACCAATCTTGTGCTGCCAATAGTTGTGTTTGTGTCATTGGATGATCAATTAGGTCATTTTCGTCTTTCCTAGGCATATTCTTGTCCAATTAGGGTTTTTAACCAATCTTGTGCATCCAATAAGTTCATTTGTATCATTGGATTATCATTTAGGTCATTTTCGTCCTCCCTAGGCATATTCTTGTCCAATTAGGGTTTTTAACCAATCTTGTGCTTCCAATAGGTGAGTTTGTGTCATTGGATGATCAATTAGGTCATTTTCGTCCTCACTAGGCTTATTCTTGTCCAATTAGGGTTTTTAACCAATCTTGTGCATCCAATAGGTGTGTTTGTGTCATTGGATGATCAATTAGGTCATTTTCGTCCTCCCTAGGCTTATTCTTGTCCAATTAGGGTTTTTAACCAATCTTGTGCATCCAATAAGTTCATTTGTTTCATTGGATGATCAATTATGTCATTTTCGTCCTCCCTATGCTTATTCTTGTCCAATTAAGGTTTTTAACCAATCTTGTGCATCCAATAACTTTGTTTGCGTCATTGAATTAATATTTAGGTCATTTTCGTCCTCCCTAGGCATATTCTTGTCCAATTAGGGGTTTTAACCAATCTTGTGCATCCAAAAGGTGTGTTTGTCTCATTGGATGATCAATTAGGTCATTTTGGTCCTCCCTAGGATTATTCTTGTCCAATTAGGGTTTTTAACCAATCTTGTGCATCCAATAGGTGTGTTTGTGTCATTGGATGATCAATTAGGTCATTTTCGTCCTCCCTAGGCTTATTCTTGTCCAATTAGGGTTTTTAACCAATCTTGTGCATCCAATAGGTGTGTTGGTGTCATTGGATGATCAATTAGGTCATTTTCATCCTCTCTAGACTTATTCTTGTCCAATTAGGGTTTTTAACCAATCTTGTGCATCCAATAACTTTGTTTGTGTCATTGAATTAATATTTAGGTCATTTTCGTCCTCCCTAGGCATATTCTCGTCCAACTAGGGTTTTTAACCAATCTTGTGCATCCAATAGGTGTGTTTGTGTCATTGGATGATCAATTAGGTCATTTTCGTCCTCCCTAGGCTTATTCTTGTCCAATTAGGGTTTTTAACCAATCTTGTGCATCCAATAAGTTCATTTGTGTCATTGGATGATCAATTAGGTCATTTTCGTCCTCCTTAGGCTTATTCTTATCCAATTAGGGTTTTTAACCAATATTGTGCATCCAATAGGTGTGTTTGTGTCATTGGATGATCAATTAGGTCATTTTCGTCCTCCCTATGCTTATTCTTGTCCAATTAGGGTTTTTAACCAATCTTGTGCATCCAATAGGTGTGTTTGTGTCATTGGATGATCAATTAGGTCATTTTCGTCCTCCCAAGGCTTATTCTTGTCCAATTAGGGTTTTTAACCAATCTTGTTCATCCAATAGGTGTGTTTGTGTCATTGGATGATCAATTAGGTCATTTTCGTCCTTCCTAGGCATATTCTTGTCCAATTAAGGTTTTTAACCAATCTTGTGCATCCAATAGGTGTGTTTGTGTCATCGGATGATCAATTAGGTCATTTTCGTCCTCCCTAGGCTTATTCTTGTCCAATTAGGGTTTTTAACCAATCTTGTGCATCCAATAGGTGTGTTTGTGTCATCGGATGATCAATTAGGTCATTTTCGTCCTCCCTAGGATTATTCTTGTCTAATTAGGGTTTTTAACCAATCTTGTGCATCCAATAGGTGTGTTTGTGTCATTGGATGATCAATTAGGTCATTTTCGTCCTCCCTAGGCTTATTCTTGTCCAATTAGGGTTTTTAACCAATCTTGTGCATCCAATAGGTGTGTCTGTGTCATTGGATGATCAATTTAGGTCATTTTCGTCCTCCCTAGGCATATTCTTGTCCAATTAGGGTTTTTAACCAATCTTGTGCATCCAATTGGAGTGTTTGTGTCATTGGATGATCAATTAGGTCATTTTCATCCTCCCTAGGCTTATTCTTGTCCAATTAGAATTTTTAACAAATCTTGTGCATCCAATAAGTTCATTTGTGTCATTGGATGATCAATTAGGTCATTTTCGTCCTCCCTAGGCATATTCTAGTCCAACTAGGGTTTTTAACCAATCTTGTGCATCCAATAAGTTCATTTGTGTCATTGGATGATCAATTAGGTCATTTTCGTCCTCCCTAGGCATATTCTTGTCCAACTAGGGTTTTTAACCAATCTTGTGCATCCAATAGGTGTGTTTGTGTCATTGGATGATCAATTAGGTCATTTTCGTCCTCCCTAGGCTTATTCTTGTCCAATTAGGGTTTTTAACCAATCTTGTGCATCCAATAGGTGTGTTTGTGTCATTGGATGATCAATTAGGTTATTTTCGTCCTCGCTAGGCTAGTTCTTGTCCAATTAGGGTTTTTAACCAATCTTGTGCATCCAATAAGTTGAGTTGTGTCATTGGATTAACATTTAAGTCATTTTCGTCCTCCCTAGGCATATTCTTGTCCAATTAGGGTTTTTAACCAATCTTGTGCATCCAATAGGTGTGTTTGTGTCATTGGATGATCAATTGGGTCATTTTCGTCCTCCCTAGGCTTATTCTTGTCCAATTAGGGTTTTTAACAAATCTTGTGCATCCAATAAGTTCATTTGTGTCAATGGATGATCAATTAGGTCATTTTCGTCCTCCCTAGGCATATTCTTGTCCAACTAGGGTTTTTAACCAATCTTATGCATCCAATAAGTTCATTTGTGTCATTGGATGATCAATTAGGTCATTTTCGTCCTCCCTAGGCTTATTCTTGTCCAATTAGGGTTTTTAACCAATCTTGTGCATCCAATAGGTGTGTTTGTGTCATTGGATGATCAATTAGGTCATTTTCGTCCTCCCTAGGCTTATTCTTGTCCAATTAGGGTTTTTAACCAATCTTGTGCATCCAACAGGTGTGTTTGTGTCATTGGATGATCAATTAGGTCATTTTCGTCCTCCCTAGGCTTATTTTTGTCCAATTAGGGTTTTTAACCAATCTTGTGCCTCAAATAAGTTTGTTTGTGTCATTGAATTAATATTTAGGTCATTTTCGTCCTCCCTAGGCATATTCTTGTCCAATTAGGGTTTTTAACCAATCTTGTGCATCCAATAGGTGTGTTTGTGTCATTGGATGATCAATTAGGTCATTTTCGTCCTCCCTAGGCTTATTCTTGTCCAATTAGGGTTTTTAACCAATCTTGTGCATCCAATAACTTAGTTTGTGTCATTGAATTAATATTTAGGTCATTTTCTTCCTCCCTAGGCATATTCTTGTCCAATTAGGGTTTTTAACCAATCTTGTGCATTCAATAGGTGTGTTTGTGTCATTGGATGATCAATTTAGGTCATTTTCGTCCTCCCTAGGCATATTCTTGTCCAATTAGGGTTTTTAACCAATCTTGTGCATCCAATAGGTGTGTTTGTGTCATCGGATGATCAATTAGGTCATTTTAGTCCTCCCTAGGCTTATTGTTGTCCAATTAGGGTTTTTAACCAATCTTGTGCATCCAATAGGTGTGTTTGTGTCATTGGATGATCAATTAGGTCATTTTCGTCCTCCCTAGGCTTATTCTTGTCCAATTAGGGTTTTTAACCAATCTTGTGCATCCAATAACTTTGTTTGTGTCATTGAATTAATTTTTAGGTCATTTTCCTCCTCCCTAGGCATATTCTTGTCCAATTAGGGTTTTTAACCAATCTTGTGCATCCAATAGGTGTGTTTGTGTCATTGGATGATCAATTAGGTCATTTTCGTCCTCCCTAGGCTTATTCTTGTCCAATTAGGGTTTTTAACCAATCTTGTGCATCCAATAAGTTCATTTCTGTCATTGGATTAACATTTAGGTCATTTTCGTCCTTCCTAGTCATATTCTTGTCCAATTAGGGTTTTTAACCAATCTTGTGCTTCCAATAGGTGTGTTTGTGACATTGGATGATCAATTAGGTCATTTTCGTCCTCCCTAAGCTTATTCTAGTCCAATTAGGGTTTTTAACCAATGTTGTGCATCCAATAGGTGTGTTTGTGTCATTGGATTAACATTTAGGTCATTTTCGTCCTCCCTAGGCTTGTTCTTGTCCAATTAGGGTTTTTAACCAATCTTGTGCATCCAATAGGTGTGTTTGTGTCATTGGATGATCAATTAGGTCATTTTCGTCCTCCCTAGGCTTATTCTTGTCCAATTAGGGTTTTTAACCAATCTTGTGCATCCAATAGGTGTGTTTGTGTCATTGGATGATCAATTAGGTCATTTTCGTCCTCCCTAGGCTTATTCTTGTCCAATTAGGGTTTTTAACCAATCTTGTGCATCCAATAAGTTTGTTTATGTCATTGGATTAACATTTAGGTCATTTTCGTCCTCCCTAGGCATATTCTTGTCCAATTAGGGTTTTTAACCAATCTTGTGCATCCAATAGGTGTGTTTGTGTCATTGGATGGTCAATTAAGTTATTTTCTTCCTCCCTAGGCTTATTCTTGTCCAGTTAGGGTTTTTAACCAATCTTGTGCATCCAATAGGTGTGTTTGTGTCATTGGATGATCAATTAGGTCATTTTCGTCCTCCCTAGGCTTATTCTTGTCCAATTAGGGTTTTTAAGCAATCTTGATCATCCAATAAGTTCATTTGTGTCATTGGATTAACATTTAGGTCATTTTCGTCCTATCTAGGCATATTCTTGTCCAATTAGGGTTTTTAACCAATCTTGTGCATCCAATAGGTGTGTTTGTGTCATTGGATGATCAATTAGGTCATTTTCGTCCTCCCTAGGCTTATTCTTGTCCAATTAGGGTTTTTAACCAATCTTGTGCATCCAATAACTTTGTTTGTGTCGTTGAATTAATATTTAGGTCATTTTCGTCCTCATTAGGCATATTCTTGTCCAATTAGGGTTTTTAACCAATCTTGTGCATCCAATAGGTGTGTTTGTGTCATTGGATGATCAATTAGGTCATTTTCGTCCTCCCTAGGCTTATTCTTGTCCAATTAGGGTTTTTAACCAATCTTGTGCATCCAATAACTTTGTTTGTGTCATTGAATTAATATTTAGGTCATTTTCGTCCTCCCTAGGCATATTCTTGTCCAATTAGGGTTTTTAACCAATCTTGTGCATCCAATAGGTGTGTTTGTGTCATTGGATGATCAATTAGGTCATTTTCGTTCCCCCTAGGCTTATTCTTGTCCAATTAGGGTTTTTCACCAATCTTGTGCATCCAATAACTTTGTTTGTGTCATTGAATTAATATTTAGGTCATTTTCGTCCTCCCTAGGCATATTCTTGTCCAATTAGGGTTTTTAACCAATCTTGTGCATCCAATAGGTGTGTTTGTGTCATTGGATGATCAATTAGGTCATTTTCGTCCTCCCTAGGCTTATTCTTGTCCAATTAGGGTTTTTAACCAATCTTGTGCATCCAATAACTTTGTTTGTGTCATTGAATTAATATTTAGGTCATTTTCGTCCTCCCTAGGCATATTCTTGTCCAATTAGGGTTTTTAACCAATCTTGTGCATCCAATAGGTGTGTTTGTGTGATTGGATGATCAATTAGGTCATTTTCGTCCTCCCTAGGCTTATTCTTATCCAATTAGGGTTTTTAACAAATTTTGTGCATCCAATAACTTTGTTTGTGTCATTGAATTAATATTTTGGTCATTTTCGTCCTCCCTAGGCATATTCTTGTCCAATTAGGGTTTTTAACCAATCTTGTGCATCCAATAGGTGTGTTTGTGTCATTGGATGATCAATTAGGTCATTTTCGTCCTCCCTAGGCTTATTCTTGTCCAATTAGGGTTTTTAACCAATCTTGTGCAACCAATAGGTGTTTAACCAATCTTGTGCATCCAATAGGTGTGTTTGTGGCAATAGATGATCAATTAGGTCGTTTTCGTCCTCCCTAGGCTTATTCTTGTCCAATTAGGGTTTTTAACCAATCTTGTGCATCCAATAGGTGTGTTTGTGTCATTGGATGATCAATTAGGTCTTTTTCGTCCTCCCTAGGCTTATTCTTGTCCAATTAGGGTTTTTAACCAATCTTGTGCATCCAATAGGTTTGTTTGGGACATTGGATGATCAATTAGGTCATTTACGTCCTCCCTAGGCTTATTCTTGTCCAATTAAGGTTTTTAACCAATCTTGTGCATCCATTAACTTTGTTTGTGTCATTGAATTAATATTTAGGTCATTTTCGTCATCCCTAGGCATATTCTTGTCCAATTAGGGTTTTTAACCAATCTTGTGCATCTAATAGGTGTGTTTGTGTCATTGGATGATCAATTAGGTCATTTTCGTCCTCCCTAGGCTTATTCTTGTCCAATTAGGGTTTTTAACCAATCTTGTGCATCCAATAGGTGTGTTTGTGTCATTGGATGATCAATTAGGTCATTTTCGTCCTCCCTAGGCTTATTCTTGTCCAATTAGGGTTTTTAACCAATCTTGTGCATCCAATAAGTTGAGTTGTGTCATTGGATTAACATTAAGGTCATTTTCATTCTCCCTAGGCTTATTCTTGTCCAATTAGGGTTTTTAACCAATCTTGTGCATCCAATAGGTGTGTTTGTGTCATTGGATGATCAATTAGGTCATTTTCGTCCTCCCTAGGCTTATTCTTGTCCAATTAGGGTTTTTAACCAATCTTGTGCATCCAATAGGTGTGTTTGTGTCATTGGATGATCAATTAGGTCATTTTCGTCCTCCCTAGGCTTATTCTTGTCCAATTAGGGTTTTTAACCAATCTTGTGCATCCAATAGGTGTGTTTGTGTCATTGGATGATCAATTAGGTCATTTTCGTCCTCCCTAGGCTTATTCTTGTCCAATTAGGGTTTTTAACCAATCTTGTGCATCCAATAGGTGTGTTTGTGTCATTGGATGATCAATTAGGTCATTTTCGTCCTTTCTATGCTTATTTTTGTCCAATTAGGGTTTTTAAGCAATCTTGTGCATCCAATAAGTTCATTTGTGTCATTGGATGATCAATTAGGTCATTTTCGTCCTCCCTAGGCATATTCTTGTCCAACTAGGGTTTCTAACCAATCTTGTGCTTCCAATAGATGTGTTTGTGTCATTGGATGATCAATTAGGTCATTTTCGTCCTCCCTAGGCTTATTCTTGTCCAATTAGGGTTTTTAACCAATCTTGTGCATCCAATAGGTGTGTTTGTGTCATTGGATGATCAATTAGGTCATTTTCGTCCTCCCTAGGCTTATTCTTGTCCAATTAGGGTTTTTAACCAATCTTGTGCATCCAATAGGTGTGTTTGTGTCATTGGATGATCAATTAGGTCATTTTCGTCCTCCCTAGGCTTATTCTTGTCCAATTAGGGTTTTTAACCAATCTTGTGCATCCAATAACTTTGTTTGTGTCATTGAATTAATATTTTGGTCATTTTCGTCCTCCCTAGGCATGTTCTTGTCCAACTAGGGTTTTTAACCAATCTTGTGCATCCAATTGGTGTGTTTGTGTCATTGGATGATCAATTAGGTCATTTTCGTCCTCCCTAGGCTTATTCTTGTCCAATTAGGGTTTTTAACCAATCTTGTGCATCCAATAGGTGTGTTTGTGTCATTGGATGATCAATTAGGTCATTTTCGTCCTCCCTAGGCTTATTCTTGTCCAATTAGGGTTTTTAACCAATCTTGTGCATCCAAAAGGTGAGTTTATGTCATTGGATGATCAATTACGTCATTTTCGTCCTCCCTAGGCTTATTCTTGTTCAATTAGGGTTTTTAACCAATCTTGTGTATCCAATAGGTGTGTTTGTGTCATTGGATGATCAATTAGGTCATTTTCGTCCTCCCTAGGCTTATTCTTGTTCAATTAGGGTTTTTAACCAATCTTGTGCGTCCAATAAGTTCATTTGTGTCATTGGATTAACATTTAGGTCATTTTCGTCCTCCTTAGACATATTGTTGTCCAATTAGGGTTTTTAGCCAATCTTGTGCATCCAATAGGTGTGTTTGTGTCATTGGATGATCAACTAGGTCATTTTCGTCCTCCCTAGGCTTATTCTTGTTCAATTAGGGTTTTTAACCAATCTTGTGCATCCAACAGGTTTGTTTGTGTCATTGGATGATCAATTAGGTCATTTTCGTCCTCCCTAGGCTTATTCTTGTCCAATTAGGGTTTTTAACCAATCTTGTGCATCCAATAGGTGTGTTTGTGTCATTGGATGATCAATTAGGTCATTTTCGTCCTCCCTAGGCTTATTCTTGTCCAATTAGGGTTTTTAACCAATCTTGTGCGTCCAATAAGTTCATTTGTGTCATTGGATTAACATTTAGGTCATTTTTGTCCTCCTTAGACATATTGTTGTCCAATTAGGGTTTTTAGCCAATCTTGTGCATCCAATAGGTGTGTTTGTGTCATTGGATGATCAATTAGGTCATTTTCGTCCTCCCTAGGCTTATTCTTGTCCAATTAGGGTTTTTAACCAATCTTGTGCTTCCAATAACTTTGTTTGTGTCATTGAATTATCATTTAGGTCATTTTCCTACTCCCTAGGCATATTCTTGTCCAATTAGGGTTTTTAACCAATCTTGTGCATCCAATAGGTGTGTTTGTGTCATTGGATGATCAATTAGGTCATTTTCGTCCTCCCTAGGCTTATTCTTGTCCAATTAGGATTTTAACCAATCTTGGGCATCCAATAGGCGTGTTTGTGTCATTTGATGATCAATTAGGCCATTTTCGTCCTTCCTAGGCATATTCTTTTCCAATTAGGGTTTTTAACCAATCTTGTGCATCCAATAGGTGTGTTTCTGTCATTGGATGATCAATTAGGTCATTTCCGTCCTCCCTATGCTTATTCTTGTCCAATTAGGGTTTTTAACCAATCTTGTGCATCCAATAAGTTGAGTTGTGTCATTGGATTAACATTTAGGTCATTTTCGTCCTCGCTAGGCTTATTCTTGTCCAATTAGGGTTTTTAACCAATCTTGTGCATCCAATAAGTTCATTTGTGTCATTGGATTAACATTTAGGTCATTTTCGTCCTCCCTAGGCATATTCTTGTCCAATTAGGGTTTTTAACCAATCTTGTGCATCCAATAGGTGTGTTTGTGTCATTGGATGATCAATTACGTCATTTTCGTCCTCCCTAGATTTATTCTTGTCCAAATAGGGTTTTTAACCAATCTTGTGCGTCCAATAAGTTCATTTGTGTCATTGGATGATCAATTAGGTCATTTTCGTCCTCCCTAGGCATATTCTTGTCCAACTAGGGTTTTTAACCAATCTGGTGCATCCAATAGGTGTGTTTGTGTCATTGGATGATCAATTAGGTTATTTTTGTCCTCCCTAGGCTTATTCTTACCCTATTAGGGTTTTTAACCAATCTTGTGCATCCAATAAGTTGAGTTGTGTCATTGGATTAACATTTAGGTCCTTTTCGTCCTCGCTAGGCTTATTCTTGTCCAATTAGGGTTTTTAACCAATCTTGCGCATCCAATAGGTGTGTTTGTGTCTTTGGATGATCAATTAGGTCATTTTCGTCCTCCCTAGGCTTATTCTTGTCCAATTAGGGTTTTTAACCAATCTTGTGCATCCAATAGGTGTGTTTGTGTCATTGGATGATCAATTAGGTCATTTTCGTCCTCCCTAGGCTTATTCTTGTCCAATTAGGGTTTTTAACCAATCTTGTGCATCCAATAACTTTGTTTGTGTCGTTGAATTAATATTTAGGTCATTTTCGTCCTCATTAGGCATATTCTTGTCCAATTAGGGTTTTTAACCAATCTTGTGCATCCAATAGGTGTGTTTGTGTCATTGGATGATCAATTAGGTCATTTTCGTCCTCCCTAGGCTTATTCTTGTCCAATTAGGGTTTTTAACCAATCTTGTGCATCCAATAACTTTGTTTGTGTCATTGAATTAATATTTAGGTCATTTTCGTCCTCCCTAGGCATATTCTTGTCCAATTAGGGTTTTTAACCAATCTTGTGCATCCAATAGGTGTGTTTGTGTCATTGGATGATCAATTAGGTCATTTTCGTTCCCCCTAGGCTTATTCTTGTCCAATTAGGGTTTTTCACCAATCTTGTGCATCCAATAACTTTGTTTGTGTCATTGAATTAATATTTAGGTCATTTTCGTCCTCCCTAGGCATATTCTTGTCCAATTAGGGTTTTTAACCAATCTTGTGCATCCAATAGGTGTGTTTGTGTCATTGGATGATCAATTAGGTCATTTTCGTCCTCCCTAGGCTTATTCTTGTCCAATTAGGGTTTTTAACCAATCTTGTGCATCCAATAACTTTGTTTGTGTCATTGAATTAATATTTAGGTCATTTTCGTCCTCCCTAGGCATATTCTTGTCCAATTAGGGTTTTTAACCAATCTTGTGCATCCAATAGGTGTGTTTGTGTCATTGGATGATCAATTAGGTCATTTTCGTCCTCCCTAGGCTTATTCTTGTCCAATTAGGGTTTTTAACCAATCTTGTGCATCCAATAAGTTGAGTTGTGTCATTGGATTAACATTTAGGTCATTTTCGTTCTCCCTAGGCTTATTCTTGTCCAATTAGGGTTTTTAACCAATTTTGTGCATCCAATAAGTTGATTTGTGTTATTGGATTAACATTTAGGTCATATTCGTCCTCCCTAGGCATATTCTTGTCCAATTAGGGTTTTAACCAATCTTGTGCATCCAATAGGTGTGTTTGTGTCATTGGATGATCAATTAGGTCATTTTCGTCCTCCCTAGGCATATTCTTGTCCAGTTAGGGTTTTTAACCAATCTTGTGCATCCAATAAGTTTAGTTGTGTCATTGGATTAACATTTAGGTCATTTTCGTTCTCCCTAGGCTTATTCTTGACCAATTAGGGTTTTTAACCAATTTTGTGCATCCAATAAGTTCATTTGTGTTATTGGATTAACATTTAGGTCATATTCGTCCTCCCTAGGCATATTCTTGTCAAATTAGGGTTTTAACCAATCTTGTGCATCCAATAGGTGTGTTTGTGTCATTGAATGATCAATTAGGTCATTTTCGTCCTCCCTAGGCTTATTCTTGTCCAACTAGGGTTTTTAACCAATCTTGTGCCTCCAATAGGTGTGTTTGTGTCATTGGATGATCAATTAGGTCATTTTCGTCCTCCCTAGGCTTATTCTTGTCCAATTAGGGTTTTTAACCAATCTTGTGCATCCAATAAGTTGAGTTGTGTCATTGGATTAACATTTAGGTCATTTTCGTCCTCCCTAGGCTTATTCTTGTGCAATTAGGGTTTTTAACCAATCTTACGCATCCAATACGTTCATTTGTGTCATTGGATGATCAATTAGGTCATTTTCGTCCTCCATAGGCTTATTCTTGTCCAATTAGGATTTTTAACCAATGTTGTGCATCCAATAAGTTGAGTTGTGTCATTGGATTAACATTTAGGTCATTTTCATCCTCCCTAGGCTTATTCTTATCCAATTAGGGTTTTTAACCAATCTTGTGCATCCAATAGGTGTGTTTGTGTCATTGGATGATCAATTAGGTCATTTTCGTCCTCCCTAGGCTTATTCTTGTCCAATTAGGGTTTTTAACCAATCTTGTGCATCCAATAAGTTGAGTTGTGTCATTGGATTAACATTTAGGTCATTTTCGTCCTCCCTAGGCTTATTCTTGTCCAATTAGGGTTTTTAACCAATCTTGTGCATCCAGTAAGTTCATTTGTGTCATTGGTTTAACATTTAGGTCATTTTCGTCCTCCCTAGGCATCTTCTTGTCCAATTAGGGTTTTTAACCAATCTTGTGCATCCAATAGGTGTGTTTGTGTCATTGGATGATCAATTAGGTCATTTTCGTCCTCCCTAGGCTTATTCTTGTCCAATTAGGGTTTTTAACCAATCTTGTGCATCCAATAAGTTTGTTCGTGTCATTGAATTTACATTTAGGTCATTTTCATCCTCCCTAGGCATATTCTTGTCCAATTAAGGTTTTTAACCAATCTTGTGCATCCAATAGGTGTGTTTGTGTCATTGGATGATCAATTAGGTCATTTTCTTCCTCCCTAAGCTTATTGTTGTCCAAATAGGTTTTTTAAGCAATCTTGTGCATCCAATAAGTTGAGTTGTGTCATTGGAAGATCAATTAGCTCATTTTCGTCCTCCCTAGGCATATTCTTGTCCAATTAGGGTTTTTAACCAATCTTGTGCATCCAATAGGTGTGTTTGTGTCATTGGATGATCAATTAGGTCATTTTCGTCCTCCCTAGGCATATTCTTTTACAATTAGGGTTTTTAACCAATCTTGTGCATCCAATAGGTGTGTTTGTGTCATTGGATGATCAATTAGGTCATTTTCGTCCTCCCTAGGCTTATTCTTGTCCAATTAGGGTTTTTAACCAATCTTGTGCATCCAATAGGTGTGTTTGTGTCATTGGATGATCAATTAGGTCATTTTCGTCCTCCCTAGGCATATTCTTGTCCAATTAGGGTTTTTAACCAATCTTGTGTATCCAATAGGTGTGTTTATCTCATTGGATGATCAATTAGGTCATTTTCGTCCTCCCTAGGCTTATTCTTGTCCAATTAGGGTTTTTAACCAATCTTGTGCATCCAATAGGTGTGTTTGTGTCATTGGATGATCAATTAGGTCATTTTCGTCCTCCCTAGGCTTATTCTTGTCCAATTAGGGTTTTTAACCAATCTTGTGCATCCAATAACTTTGTTTGTGTCATTGAATTAATATTTAGGTCATTTTCGTCCTCCATAGGCATAGTCTTGTCCAATTAGGGTTTTTAACCAATCTTGTGCATCCAATAGGTGTGTTTGTGTCATTGGATGATCAATTAGGTCATTTTCGTCCTCCCTAGGCTTATTCTTGTCCAATTAGGGTTTTTAACCAATCTTGTGCATCCAATAAGTTTGTTTGTGTCATTGAATTAATATTTAGGTCATTTTCGTCCTCCCTATGCATATTCTTGTTCAATTAGGGTTTTTAACCAATCTTGTGCATCCAATAGGTGTGTTTGTGTCATTGGATGATCAATTAGGTCATTTTCGTCCTCCCTAGGCTTATTCTTGTCCAATTAGGGTTTTTAACCAATCTTGTGCATCCAATAACTTTGTTTGTGTCATTGAATTAATTTTTAGGTCATTTTCCTCCTCCCTAGGCATATTCTTGTCCAATTAGGGTTTTTAACCAATCTTGTGCATCCAATAGGTGTGTTTGTGTCATTGGATGATCAATTAGGTCATTTTCGTCCTCCCTAGGCTTATTCTTGTCCAATTAGGGTTTTTAACCAATCTTGTGCATCCAATAAGTTCATTTCTGTCATTGGATTAACATTTAGGTCATTTTCGTCCTTCCTAGTCATATTCTTGTCCAATTAGGGTTTTTAACCAATCTTGTGCTTCCAATAGGTGTGTTTGTGACATTGGATGATCAATTAGGTCATTTTCGTCCTCCCTAAGCTTATTCTAGTCCAATTAGGGTTTTTAACCAATGTTGTGCATCCAATAGGTGTGTTTGTGTCATTGGATTAACATTTAGGTCATTTTCGTCCTCCCTAGGCTTGTTCTTGTCCAATTAGGGTTTTTAACCAATCTTGTGCATCCAATAGGTGTGTTTGTGTCATTGGATGATCAATTAGGTCATTTTCGTCCTCCCTAGGCTTATTCTTGTCCAATTAGGGTTTTTAACCAATCTTGTGCATCCAATAACTTTGTTTGTGTCATTGAATTAATATTTGGGTCATTTTCGTCCTCCCTAGGCATATTCTTGTCCAATTAGGGTTTTTAACCAATCTTGTGCATCCAATAGGTGTGTTTGTGTCATTGGATGATCAATTAGGTCATTTTCGTCCTCCCTAGGCTTATTCTTGTCCAATTAGGGTTTTTAACCAATCTTGTGCATCCAATAACTTTGTTTGTGTCATTGGATGATCAAATAGGTCATTTTCCACCTCCCTAGGCATATTGTTGTCCAATTAGGGTTTTTAACAAATCTTGTGCATCCAATAGGTGTGTTTGTGTCATTGGATGATCAATTAGGTCATTTTCGTCCTCCCTAGGCATTTTCTTGTCCAATTAGGGTTTTTAACCGATCTTGTGCATCCAATATGTGTGTTTGTGTCATTGGATGATCAATTAGGTCATTTTCGTCCTCCCTAGGCATATTCTTGTCCAATTAGGGTTTTTAACCAATCTTGTGCATCCAATAGGTGTGTTTGTGTCATTGGATGATCAATTAGGTCATTTTCGTCCTCCCTAGGCTTATTCTTGTCCAATTAGGGTTTTTAACCAATCTTGTGCATCCAATAAGTTTGTTTGTGTCATTGAATTAATATTTAGGTCATTTTCGTCCTCCCTAGTTATATTCTTGTCCAATTAGGGTTTTTAACCAATCTTGTGCATCCAATAAGTTCATTTGTGTCATTGGATTAACATTTAGGTCATTTTCGTCCTCCCTAGGCATATTCTTGTCCAATTAGGGTTTTTAACCAATCTTGTGCATCCAATAAGTTTGTTTTTTTCATTGAATTAATATTTAGGTCATTTTCGTCCTCCCTAGGCATATTCTTGTCCAATTAGGGTTTTTAACCAATCTTGTGCATCCAATAGGTGTGTTTGTGTCATTGGATGATCAATTAGGTCATTTTCGTCCTCCCTAGGCATAGTCTTGTCCAATTAGGGTTTTTAACGAATCTTGTGCATCCAATAGGTGTGTTTGTGTCATTGGATGATCAATTAGGTCATTTTCGTCCTGCCAAGGCTTATTCTTGACCAATTAGGGTTTTTAACCAATCTTGTGCATCCAATAGGTGTGTTTGTGTCATTGGACGATCAATTAGGTCATTTTCGTCCTCCCTAGGCATATTCTTGTCCAATTAGGGTTTTTAACCAATCTTGTGCATCCAATAAGTTTGTTTTTTTCATTGAATTAATATTTAGGTCATTTTCGTCCTCCCTAGGCATATTCTTGTCCAATTAGGGTTTTTAACCAATCTTGTGCATCCAATAGGTGTGTTTGTGTCATTGGATGATCAATTAGGTCATTTTCGTCCTCCCTAGGCATATTGTTGTCCAGTTAGGGTTTTTAACCAATCTTGTGCATCCAATAGGTGTGTTTGTGTCATTGGATGATCAATTAGGCCATTTTCGTCCTCCCTAGGCTTATTCTTGTCCAATTAGGGTTTTTAACCAATCTTGTGCATCCAATAGGTGTGTTTGTGTCATTGGATGATCAACTAGGTCATTTTCGTCCTTCCTAGGCATATTCTTGTCCAATTAGGGTTTTTAGCCAATCTTGTGCATCCAATAGGTGTGTTTGTGTCATTGGATGATCAATTAGGTCATTTTCGTCCTAACTAGGCTTATTCTTGTCCAATTAGGGTTTTTAACCAATCTTGTGCTTCCAATAACTTTGTTTGTGTCATTGAATTATCATTTAGGTCATTTTCCTCCTCCCTAGGCATATTCTTGTCCAATTAGGGTTTTTAACCAATCTTGTGCATCCAATAGGTGTGTTTGTGTCATTGGATGATCAATTAGGTCATTTTCGTCCTCCCTAGGCTTATTCTTGTCCAATTAGGATTTTAACCAATCTTGGGCATCCAATAGGCGTGTTTGTGTCATTTGATGATCAATTAGGCCATTTTCGTCCTTCCTAGGTATATTCTTTTCCAATTAGGGTTTTTAACCAATCTTGTGCATCCAATAGGAGTGTGTTTCTGTCATTGGATGATCAATTACGTCATTTTCGTCCTCCCTAGTCTTATTCTTGTCCAATTAGGGTTTTTAACCAATCTTGTCCGTCCAATAGGTGAGGTTGTGTCATTGGATTAACATTTAGGTCATTTTCGTCCTCCCTAGGCTTATTCTTGTCCAATTAGGGTTTTTAACCAATCTTGTGCATCCAATAAGTTTGTTTGTGTCATTGAATTAATATTTAGGTCTTTTTCGTTCTCCCTAGGCATATTCTTGCCCAATTAGGGTTTTTAACCAATCTTGTGCATCCAATAGGTGTGTTTGTGTCATTGGATGATCAATTAGGTCATTTTCGTCCTCCCTAGGCTTATTCTTGTCCAATTAGGGTTTTT
>JBBPBR010001877.1:0-15104 GCA_037974775.1 Cicer pinnatifidum | reverse complement strand
TCATTTTCGTCCTCCCTAGGCTTATTCTTGTCCAATTAGGGTTTTTAACCAATCTTGTGCATCCAATAACTTTGTTTGTGTCATTGAATTAATATTTAGGTCATTTTCCTCCTCCCTAGGCATTTTTTTGTCCAATTAGGGTTTTTAACCAATCTTGTGCATCCAATAGGTGTGTTTGTGTCATTGGATGATCAATTAGGTCATTTTCGTCCTCCCTAGGCTTATTCTTGTCCAATTAGGGTTTTTAACCAGTCTTGTGCATCCAATAGGTGAGTTTGTGTCATTGGATTAACATTTAGGTCATTTTTGTCCTCCCTAGGCTTATTATGGTCCAATTAGGGTTTTTAACCAATAATGTGCATCCAATAAGTTTGTTTGTGTCATTGAATTAATATTTAGGTCTTTTTCGTCCTCCCTAGGCATATTCTTGCCCAATTAGGGTTTTTAACCAATCTTGTGCATCCAATAGGTGTGTTTGTGTCATTGGATGATCAATTAGGTAATTTTCGTCCTCCCTAGGCTTATTCTTGTCCAATTAGGGTTTTTAACCAATCTTGTGCATCCAATAAGTTCATTTGTGTTATTGGATGATCAATTAGGTCATTTTCGTCCTCCCTAGGCATATTCTTGTCCAATTAGGGTTTTTAACCAATCTTCTGCATCCAATAAGTTCATTTGTGTCATTGGATTAACATTTTGGTCATATCCGTCCTCCCTAGGCATATTCTTGTCCAATTAGGGTTTTTAACCAATCTTGTGCATCCAATAGGTGTGTTTGTGTCATTGGATGATCAATTAGGTCATTTTCGTCCTCCCTAGGCTTATTCTTGTCCAATTAGGGTTTTTAACCAATCTTGTGCATCCAATAAGTTTGTTTGTGTCATTGAATTAATATTTAGGTCATTTTCGTCCTCGCTAGGCATATTCTTGTCCAATTATGGTTTTTAACCAATCTTGTGCATCCAATAGGTGTGTTTGTGTCATTGGATGATCAATTAGGTCATTTTTGTCCTCCCTAGGCTTATTCTTGTCCAATTAGGGTTTTTAACCAACCTTGTGCATCCAATAAGTTCATTTGTGTTATTGGATTAACATTTAGGTCATATTCGTCCTCCCTAGGCATATTCTTGTCCAATTAGGGTTTTTAACCAATCTTGTGTATCCAATAGGTGTGTTTGTGTAATTGGATGATCAATTAGGTCATTTTCGTCCTCCCTAGGCATATTCTTGTCCAATTAGGGTTTTTAACCAATCTTGTGCATCCAATAGGTGTGTTTGTGTCATTGGATGATCAATTAGGTCATTTTCGTCCTCCCTAGGCTTATTCTTGTCCAATTAGGGTTTTTAACCAATCTTGTGCATCCAATAAGTTCATTAGTGTCATTGGATGATCAATTAGGTCATTTTCGTCCTCCCTAGGCATGTTCTTGTCCAACTAGGTTTTTTAACCAATTTTGTGAATCCAATAGGTGTGTTTGTGTCATTGGATGATCAATTAGGTCATTTTCGTCCTCCCTAGGCTTATTCTTGTCCAATTAGGGTTTTTAACCAATCTTGTGCATCCAATAAGTTCATTAGTGTCATTGGATGATCAATTAGGTCATTTTTGTCCTCCCTAGGCATTTTCTTGTCCTACTAGGGTTTTTAACCAATCTTGTGCATCCAATAGGTTTGTTTGTGTCATTGGATGATCAAATAGGTTATTTTCGTCCTCCCTAGGCTTATTCTTGTCCAATTAGGGTTTTTAACCAATCTTGTGCATCCAATAAGTTCATTTGTGTTATTGGATTAACATTTAGGTCATATTCGTCCTCCCTAGGCATATTCTTGTCCAATTAGGGTTTTTAACCAATCTTGTGCATCCAATAGGTGTGTTTGTGTCATTGGATGATCAATTAGGTCATTTTCGTCCTCCCTAGGCTTATTCTTGTCCAATTAGGGTTTTTAACCAATCTTGTGCATCCAATAAGGTTGTTTGTGTCATTGAATTAATATTTAGGTCATTTTCGTCCTCCCTAGGCATATTCTTGTCCAATTAGGGTTTTTAACCAATCTTGTGCATCCAATAGGTGTGTTTGTGTCATTGGATGATCAATTAGGTCATTTTCGTCCTCCCTAGGCTTATTCTTGTCCAATTAGGGTTTTTAACCAATCTTGTGCATCCAATAGGTGTGTTTGTGTCATTGGATGATCAAGTAGGTCATTTTCGTCCTCCCTAAGCTTATTCTTGTCCAATTAGGGTTTTGAACCAATCTTGTGCATCCAATAACTTTGATTGTGTCATTGAATTAATATTTAGGTCATTTTCGTCCTCCCTAGGCATATTCTTGTCCAATTAGGGTTTTTAACCAATCTTGTGCATCCAATAGGTGTGTTTGTGTCATTGGATGATCAATTAGGTCATTTTCGTCCTCCCTAGGCTTATTCTTGTCCAATTAGGGTTTTTAACCAATCTTGTGCATCCAATAACTTTGTTTGTGTGATTTAATTAATATTTAGGTCATTTTCGTCCTCTCTAGGCATATTCTTGGTTTTTAACCAATCTTGTGCATCCAATAGGTGTGTTTGTGTCATTGTATGATCAATTAGGTCATTTTCGTCCTCCCTAGCCTTATTCTTGTCCAATTAGGGTTTTTAACCAATCTTGTGCATCCAATAAGTTCATTTGTGTCATTGGATTAACATTTAGGTCATTTTCGTCCTCCCTAGGCATATTCTTGTCCAATTAGGGTTTTTAACCAATCTTGTGCTTCCAATAGGTGTGTTAGTGTCATTGGATGATCAATTAGGTCATTTTCGTCCTCCCTAGGCTTATTCTTGTCCAATTAGGGTTTTTAACCAATCTTGTGCATCCAATAACTTTGTTTGTGTCATTGAATTAATATTTAGGTCATTTTCGTCCTCCCTAGGCATATTCTTGTCCAATTAGGGTTTTTAACCAATCTTCTGCATCCAATAGGTGTGTTTGTGTCATTGGATGATCAATTAGGTCATTTTCGTCCTCGCTAGGCTTATTCTTGTCCAATTAGGGTTTTTAACCAATCTTGTGCATCCAATAAGTTTGTTAGTGTCATTGAATTAATATTTAGGTCATTTTCATCCTCCCTAGGCATATTCTTGTCCAATTAGGGTTTTTAACCAATCTTGTGCATCCAATAGGTGTGTTTGTGTCATTGGATGATCAATTAGGTCATTTTCGTCCTCCCTAGGCTTATTCTTGTCCAATTAGGGTTTTTAACCAATCTTGTGCATCCAATAACTTTGATTCTGTCATTGAATTAATATTTAGGTCATTTTCGTCCTCCCTAGGCATATTCTTGTCCAATTAGGGTTTTTAACCAATCTTGTGCATCCAATAGGTGTGTTTGTGTCATTGGATGATCAATTAGGTCATTTTCGTCCTCCCTAGGCATATTCTTGTCCAATTAGGGTTTTTAACCAATTTTGTTCATCCAATAAGTTTGTTTATGTCATTGAATTGATATTTAGGTCATTTTCGTCCTCCCTAGGCATATTCTTGTCCAATTAGGGTTTTTAACCAATCTTGTGCATCCAATAGGTGTGTTTGTGTCATTGGATGATCAATTAGGTCATTTTCGTCCTCCCTAGGCTTATTCTTGTCCAATTAGGGTTTTTAACCGATCTTGTGCATCCGATAAGTTTGTTTGTGTCATTGAATTAATATTTAGGTCATTTTCGTCCTCCCTAGGCATATTCTTGTCCAATTAGGGTTTTTAACCAATCTTGTGCATCCAATAGGTGTGTTTGTGTCATTGGATGATCAATTAGGTCATTTTCGTCCTCCCTAGGCTTATTCTTGTCCAATTAGGATTTTTAACCAATCTTGTGCATACGATAAGTTTGTTTGCGTCATTGAATTAATATTTAGGTCATTTTCGTCCTCCCTAGGCATATTCTTGTCCAATTAGGGTTTTTAACCAATCTTGTGCATCCAATAGGTGTGTTTGTGTCATTGGATGATCAATTAGGTCATTTTCGTCCTCCCTAGGCTTATTCTTGTCCAATTAGGGTTTTTAACCAATCTTGTGCATCCAATTGGTGTGTTTGTGTCATTGGATGATCAATTAGGTTATTTTCGTCCTTCCTAGGCTTATTCTTGTCCAATTAGGGTTTTTAACCAATCTTGTGCATCCAATAAGTTGAGTTGTGTCATTGGATTAACATTTAGGTCATTTTCGTCCTCCCTAGGCTTATTCTTGTCCAATTAGGGTTTTTAACCAATCTTGTGCATCCGATAAGTTTGTTTGGGTCATTGAATTAATATTTAGGTCATTTTCGTCCTCCCTAAGCATATTCTTGTCCAATTAGGGTTTTTAACCAATCTTGTGCATCCAATAGGTGTGTTTGTGTCATTGGATGATCAATTAGGTCATTTTCGTCCTCCCTAGGCTTATTCTTGTCAAATTAGGGTTTTTAACCAATCTTGTGCATCCAATAACTTTGCTTGTGTCATTGAATTAATATTTAGGTCATTTTCGTCCTCCCTAGGCATATTCTTGTCCAATTAGGGTTTTTAACCAATCTTGTGCATCCAATAGGTGTGTTTGTGTCATTGGATGATCAATTAGGTCATTTTCGTCCTCCCTAGGCTTATTCTTGTCCAATTAGGGTTTTTAACAAATCTTGTGCATCCAATAAGTTCATTTGTGTCATTGGATGATCAATTAGGTCATTTTCGTCCTCCCTAGGCATATTCTTGTCCAATTAGGGTTTTTAACCAATCTTGTGCATCCAATAGGTGTATTTGTGTCATTGGATGATCAATTAGGTTATTTTCGTCGTTCCTAGGCTTACTCTTGTCCAATTAGGGTTTTTAACCAATGTTGTGCATCCCATAAGTTCATTTGTGTCATTGGATTAACATTTAGGTCATTTTCGTCCTCCTTAGACATATTCTTGTCCAATTAGGGTTTTTAACCAATCTTGTGCATCCAATAACTTTGTTTGTGTCATTGAATTAATATTTAGGTCATTTTCGTCCTCCCTAGGCATATTCTTGTCCAATTAGGGTTTTTAACCAATCTTGTGCATCCAATAGGTGTGTTTGTGTCATTGGATGATCAATTAGGTCATTTTCGTCCTCCCTAGGTTTATTCTTGTCCAATTAGGGTTTTTAACCAATCTTGTGCATCCAATAGGTGTGTTTGCGTCATTGGATGATCAATTAGGTCATTTTCGTCCTCCCTAGGTTTATTCTTGTCCAATTAGGGTTTTTAACCAATCTTGTGCATCCAATAGGTGTGTTTGAGTCATTGGATGATCAATTAGGTCATTTTCGTCCTCCCTAGGCTTATTCTTGCCCAATTAGGGTTTTTAACCAATCTTGTGCATCCAATAGGTGTGTTTGTGTCATTGGATGATCAATTAGGTCATTTTCGTCCTCCCTAGGCTTATTCTTGTCCAATTAGGGTTTTTAACCAATCTTGTGCATCCAATAACTTTGTTGGTGTCATTGAATTAATATTTAGGTCATTTTCCTCCTCCCTAGGCATTTTTTTGTCCAATTAGGGTTTTTGACCAATCTTGTGCATCCAATAGGTGTGTTTGTGTCATTGGATGATCAATTAGGTCATTTTCGTCCTCCCTAGGCTTATTCTTGTCCAATTAGGGTTTTTAACCAATCTTGTGCATCCAATAGGTGAGTTTGTGTCATTGGATTAACATTTAGGTCATTTTTGTCCTCCCTATGCTTATTATTGTCCAATTAGGGTTTTTAACCAATCTTGTGCATCCAATAAGTTTGTTTGTGTCATTGAATTAATATTTAGGTATTTTTCGTCCTCCCTAGGCATATTCTTGCCCAATTAGGGTTTTTAACCAATCTTGTGCATCCAATAGGTGTGTTTGTGTCATTGGATGATCAATTAGGTCATTTTCGTCCTCCCTAGGCTTATTCTTGTCCAATTAGGGTTTTTAACCAATCTTGTGCATGCAATAACTTTGTTTGCGTCATTGAATTAATATTTAGGTCATTTTCCTCCTCC
Organism: Cicer pinnatifidum; assembly: GCA_037974775.1. Taxonomy (NCBI): domain Eukaryota; kingdom Viridiplantae; phylum Streptophyta; class Magnoliopsida; order Fabales; family Fabaceae; genus Cicer; species Cicer pinnatifidum. The sequence continues at coordinate 9,099 of JBBPBR010001877.1, read as the reverse complement.
CTAGGCATATTCTTGTCCAATTAGGGTTTTTAACAAATCTTGTGCATCCAATAGGTGTGTTTGTGTCATTGGATGATCAATTAGGTCATTTTCGTCCTCCCTAGGCTTATTCTTGTCCAATTAGGTTTTTTAACCAATCTTGTGCATCCAATAGGTGTGTTTGTGTCATTGGATGATCAATTAGGTCATTTTCGTCCTCCCTAGGCATATTCTTGTCCAGTTAGGGTTTTTAACCAATCTTGTGCATCCAATAAGTTTGTTTGTTTCATTGAATTAATATTTAGGTCATTTTCGTCCTCCCTAGGCATATTCTTGTCCAATTAGGGTTTTTAACCAATCTTGTGCATCCAATAGGTGTGTTTGTGTCATTGGATGATCAATTAGGTCATTTTCGTCCTCCCTAGGCTTATTCTTGTCCAATTAGGGTTTTTAACCAATCTTGTGCATCCAATAACTTTGTTTGTGTCATTGAATTAATATTTAGGTCATTTTCGCCCTCCCTAGGCATATTCTTGTCCAATTAGGGTTTTTAACCAATCTTGTGCATCCAATAGGTGTGTTTGTGTCATTGGATGATCAATTAGGTCATTTACGTCCTCCCTAGGCTTATTCTTGTCCAATTAGGGTTTTTAACCAATCTTGTGCATCCAATAACTTTGTTTGTGTCATTGAATTAATATTTAGGTCATTTTCGTCATCGCTAGGCATATTCTTGTCCAATTAGGGTTTTTAACCAATCTTGTGCATCCAATAGGTGTGTTTGTGTCATTGGATGATCAATTAGGTCATTTTCGTCCTCCCTAGGCTTATTCTTGTCCAATTAGGGTTTTTAACCAATCTTGTGCATCCAATAAAATTGTTGTGTCATTGAATTAATATTTAGGTCATTTTCGTCCTCCCTAGGCATCATCTTGTCAAATTAGAGTTTTTAACCAATCTTTTGGATCCAATAGGTTGGTTTGTGTCATTGGATGATCAATTAGGTCATTTTCGTCCTCCCTAGACTTATTCTTGTCCAATTAAGGTTTTTAACCAATCTTGTGCATCCAATAAGTTAATTTGTGTCATTGGATTAACATTTAGGTCATTTTCGTCCTCCCTAGGCATATTCTTGTCCAATTAGGGTTTTTAACCAATCTTGTGCATCCAATAGGTGTGTTTGTGTCATTGGATGATCAATTAGGTCATTTTCGTCCTCCCTAGGCTTATTCTTGTCCAATTAGGGTTTTTAACCAATCTTGTGGATCCAATATGTTTGTTTGTGTCATTGGATGATCAATTAGGTCATTTTCGTCCTCCCTAGGCTTATTCTTGTCCAATTAGGGTTTTTAACCAATCTTATGCATCCAATAGGTGTGTTTGTGTCATTGGATGATCAATTAGGTCATTTTCGTCCTCCCTAGGCTTATTCTTGTCCAACTATGGTTTTTAACCAATCTTGTGCATCCAATAGGTGTGTTTGTGTAATTGGATGATCAATTAGGTCATTTTCGTCCTCCCTAGGCTTATTCTTGTCCAATTAGGGTTTTTAACAAATCTTGTGCATCCAATAAGTTCATTTGTGTCATTGGATGATCAATTAGGTCATTTTCGTCCTCCCTAGGCTTATTCTTGTCCAATTAGGGTTTTTAACCAATCTTGTGCATCCAATAGGTGTGTTTGTGTCATTGGATGATCAATTAGGTCATTTTCGTCCTCCCTAGGCTTATTCTTGTCCAATTAGGGTTTTTAACCAATCTTGTGCATCCAATAGGTGTGTTTGTGTCATTGAATGATCGATTAGGTCATTTTCGTCCTCCCTTGACTTATTCTTGTCAAATTAGGGTTTTTAACCAATCTTGTGCATCCAATAACTTTGTTTGTGTCATTGAATTAATATTTTGGTCATTTTCGTCCTCCCTAGGCATATTCTTGTCCAATTAGGGTTTTTAACCAATCTTGTGCATCCAATAGGTGTGTTTGTGTCATTGGATGATCAATTAGGTCATTTTCGTCCTCCCTAGGCTTATTCTTGTCCAATAAGGGTTTTTAACCAATCTTGTGCATCCAATAAGTTCATTTGTGTCATTGGATTAACATTTAGGTCATTTTCGTCCTCCCTATGCATATTCTTGTCCAATTAGGGTTTTTAACCAATCTTGTGCATCCAATAGGTGTGTTTGTGTCATTGGATGATCAATTAGGTCATTTTAGTCCTCCATAGGCATATTCTTGTCCAACTAGGGTTTTTAACCAATCTTGTGCATCCAATAGGTGTTTTGTGTCGTTGGATGATCAATTAGGTCATTTTCGTCCTCCCTAGGCTTATTCTTGTCCAATTAGGGTTTTTAACCAACCTTGTGCATCCAATAGGTGTGTTTGTGTCATTGGATGATCAATTAGGTCATTTTCGTCCTCCCTAGGCTTATTCTTGTCCAATTAGGGTTTTTAACCGATCTTGTGCATCCAATAGGTGTGTTTGTGTCATTGGATGATCAATTAGGTTATTTTCGTCCTCTCTAGGCATATTCTTGTCCAATTAGGGTTTTTAACCAATCTTGTGCATCCAATAGGTGTGTTTGTGTCATTGGATGATCAATTAGGTCATTTTCGTCCTCCCTAGGCTTATTCTTGTCCAATTAGGGTTTTTAACCAATCTTGTGCATCCAATAAGTTGAGTTGTGTCATTGGATTAACATTTAGGTCATTTTCGTTCTCCCTAGGCTTATTCTTGTCCAATTAGGGTTTTTAACCAATCTTGTGCATCCAATAAGTTCATTTGTGTTATTGGATTAACATTTAGGTCATATTCGTCCTCCCTAGGCATATTCTAGTCCAATTAGGCTTTTTAACCAATCTTGTGCATCCAATAGGTGTGTTTGTGTCATTGGATGATCAATTAGGTCATTTTCGTCCTCCTTAGGCTTATTCCTATCCAATTAGGGTTTTTAACCAATCTTGTGCATCCAATAAGTTTGTTTGTGTCATTGAATTAATATTTAGGTCATTTTCGTCCTCCCTAGGCATATTCTTGTCCAATTAGGGTTTTTAACCAATCTTGTGCATCCAATAGGTGTGTTTGTGTCATTGGATGATCAATTAGGTCATTTTCGTCCTCCCTAGGCATATTCTTGTCCAATTAGGGTTTTTAACCAATCTTGTGCATCCAATAAGTTCATTTGTGTCATTGGATTAACATTTAGGTCATTTTCGTCCTCCCTAGGCATATTCTTGTCCAATTAGAGTTTTAGACCAATCTTGGGCATCCAATAGGTGTGTTTGTGTGTTTGGATGATCGATTAGGTTATTTTTGTCCTCCCTAGGCTTATTCTTGTCCAATTAGGGTTTTTAACCAATCTTGTGCATCCGATAAGTTTGTTTGTGTCATTGAATTAATATTTAGGTCATTTTCGTCCTCCCTAGGCATATTCTTGTCCAATTAGGGTTTTTAACCAATCTTGTGCATCCAATAGGTGTGTTTGTGTCATTGGATGATCAATTAGGTCATTTTCGTCCTCCCTAGGCATATTCTTGTCCAATTAGGGTTTTTAACCAATCTTGTGCATCCAATAAGTTCATTTGTGTCATTGGATGATTAATTAGGTCATTTTCGTCCTCCTAGGCATGTTCTTGTCAAATTTGGGTTTTTAACCAATCTTGTGCATGCAATAAGTTGAGTTGTGTCATTGGATTAACATTTAGGTCATTTTCGTCCTCCCTAGGCATATTCTGGTCCAATTAGGGTTTTTAACCAATCTTGTGCATCCAATAGGTGTGTTTGTGTCATTGGATGATCAATTAGGTCATTTTCGTCCTCCCTAGGCATATTCTAGTCCAATTAGGGTTTTTAACGAATCTTGTGCATCCAATTGGTGTGTTTTTGTCATTGGATGATCAATTAGGTCATTTTCGTCCTCCCTAGGCTTATTCTTGTCCAATTAGGGTTTTTAACCAATCTTGTGTATCCAATAGGTGTGTTTGTGTCATTGGCTGATCAATTAGGTTATTTTCGTCCTCCCTAGGCTTATTCTTGTCCAATTAGGGTTTTTAACCAATCTTGTGCATCCAATAAGTTGAGTTGTGTCATTGGATTAACATTTAGGTCATTTTCGTCCTCCCTAGGCATATTCTTGTCAAATTAGGGTGTTTAACCAATCTTGTGCATCCAATAGGTGTGTTTGTGTCATTGGATGATCAATTAGGTCATTTTCGTCCTCCCTAGGCTTATTCTTGTCCAATTAGGGTTTTTAACCAATCTTGTGCATCCAATAACTTTGTTTGTGTCATTGAATTAATATTTAGGTCATTTTCCTCCTCCCAAGGCATATTCTTGTCCAATTAGGGTTTTTAACCAATCTTGTGCATCCAATAGGTGAGTTTGTGTCATTGGATGATCAATTAGGTTATTTTCGTCCTCCCTAGGCTTATTCTTGTCCAATTAGGGTTTTTAACCAATCTTGTGCATCCAATAGGTGTGTTTGTGTCATTGGATGATCAATTAGGTCATTTTCGTCCTTCCTAGGCATATTCTTGTCCAATTAGGGTTTTTAGCCAATCTTGTGCATCCAATAGGTGTGTTTGTGTCATTGGATGATCAATTAGGTCATTTTCGTCCTCCCTAGGCTTATTCTTGTCCAATTAGGGTTTTTAACCAATCTTGTGCTTCCAATAACTTTGTTTGTGTCATTGAATTATCATTTAGGTCATTTTCCTCCTCCCTAGGCATATTCTTGTCCAATTAGGGTTTTTAACCAATCTTGTGCATCCAATAGGTGTGTTTGTGTCATTGGATGATCAATTAGGTCATTTTCGTCCTCCCTAGGCTTATTCTTGTCCAATTAGGATTTTAACCAATCTTGGGCATCCAATAGGCGTGTTTGTGTCATTTGATGATCAATTAGGCCATTTTCGTCCTTCCTAGGCATATTCTTTTCCAATTAGGGTTTTTAACCAATCTTGTGCATCCAATAGGTGTGTTTCTGTCATTGGATGATCAATTAGGTCATTTCCGTTCTCCCTATGCTTATTCTTGTCCAATTAGGGTTTTTAACCAATCTTGTGCATCCAATAAGTTGAGTTGTGTCATTGGATTAACATTTAGGTCATTTTCGTCCTCGCTAGGCTTATTCTTGTCCAATTAGGGTTTTTAACCAATCTTGTGCATCCAATAAGTTCATTTGTGTCATTGGATTAACATTTAGGTCATTTTCGTCCTCCCTAGGCATATTCTTGTCCAATTAGGGTTTTTAACCAATCTTGTGCATCCAATAGGTGTGTTTGTGTCATTGGATGATCAATTACGTCATTTTCGTCCTCCCTAGATTTATTCTTGTCCAATTAGGGTTTTTAACCAATCTTGTGCGTCCAATAAGTTGAGTTGTGTCATTGGATTAACATTTAGGTCCTTTTCGTCCTCGCTAGGCTTATTCTTGTCCAATTAGGGTTTTTAACCAATCTTGCGCATCCAATAGGTGTGTTTGTGTCTTTGGATGATCAATTAGGTCATTTTCGTCCTCCCTAGGCTTATTCTTGTCCAATTAGGGTTTTTAACCAATCTTGTGCATCCAATAGGTGTGTTTGTGTCATTGGATGATCAATTACGTCATTTTCGTCCTCCCTAGGCTTATTCTTGTCCAATTAGAATTTTTAACCAATCTTGTGCATCCAATAAGTTCATTTGTGTCATTGGATTAACATTTAGGTCATTTTCAACCTCCCTAGGCATATTCTTGTCCAATTAGGGTTTTTAACCAATCTTGTGCATCCAATAGGTGTGTTTGTGTCATTGGATGATCAATTAGGTCATTTTCGTCCTCCCTATGCTTATTCTTGTCCAATTAGGGTTTTTAACCAATCTTGTGCTTCCAATAAGTTTGTTTGTTTCATTGAATTAATATTTAGGTCATTTTCGTCCTCCCTAGGCATATTCTTGTCCAATTAGGGTTTTTAACCAATCTTGTGCATCCAATAGGTGTGTTTGTGTCATTGGATGATCAATTAGGTCATTTTCGTCCTCCCTAGGCTTATTCTTGTCCAATTAGGGTTTTTAACCAATCTTGTGCATCCAATAAGTTCGCTTGTGTCATTGGATTAACATTTAGGTCATTTTCATCCTCCCTAGGCATATTCTTGTCCAATTAGGGTTTTTAACCAATCTTGTGCATCCAATAGGTGTGTTTGTGTCATTGGATGATCAATTAGGTCATTTTCGTCCTCCCTATGCTTATTCTTGTCCAATTAGGGTTTTTAACCAATCTTGTGCATCCAATAGGTGTGTTTGTGTCATTGGATGATCAATTAGGTGATTTTCGTCCTCCCTAGGCATATTCTTGTCCAATTAGGGTTTTTAACCAATCTTGCGCATCCAATAGGTGTGTTTGTGTCATTGGATGATCAATTAGGTCATTTTCGGCCTCCCTAGGCTTAGTCTTGTCCGATTAGGGTTTTTAACCAATTTTTTACATCCACTAAGTTCATTTGTGTCATTGGATTAACATTTAGGTCATTTTCGTCCTCCCTAGGCATATTCTTGTCCAATTAGGGTTTTTAACCAATCTTGTGCATCCAATAGGTGTGTTTGTGTCATTGGATGATCAATTAGGTCATTTTCGTCCTCCCTAGGCTTATTCTTGTCCAATTAGGGTTTTAAACCAATCTTGTGCATCCGATAAGTTTGTTTGTGTCATTGAATTAATATTTAGGTCATTTTCGTCCTCCCTAGGCATATTCTTGTCCAATTAGGGTTTTTAACCAATCTTGTGCATCCAATAGGTGTGTTTGTGTCATTGGATGATCAATTAGGTCATTTTCGTCCTCCCTAGGCTTATTCTTGTCCAATTAGGATTTTTAACCAATCTTGTGCATACGATAAGTTTGTTTGCGTCATTGAATTAATATTTAGGTCATTTTCGTCCTCCCTAGGCATATTCTTGTCCAATTAGGGTTTTTAACCAATCTTGTGCATCCAATAGGTGTGTTTGTGTCATTGGATGATCAATTAGGTCATTTTCGTCCTCCCTAGGCTTATTCTTGTCCAATTAGGGTTTTTAACCAATCTTGTGCATCCAATAATTTGAGTTGTGTCATTGGATTAACATTTAGGTCATTTTCGTCCTTCCTAGGCTTATTCTTGTCCAATTAGGGTTTTTAACCAATCTTGTGCATCCAATAAGTTCATTTGTGTCATTGGATTAACATTTAGGTCATTTTCGTCCTCCCTAGGCATATTCTTGTCCAATCAGGATTTTTAACCAATCTTGTGCATCCAATAGGTGTGTTTGTGTCATTGGATGATCAATTAGGTTATTTTCGTCCTCCCTAGGCTTATTCTTGTCCAATTAGGGTTTTTAACCAATCTTGTGCATCCAATAGGTGTGTTTGTGTCATTGGATGATCAATTAGGTCATTTTCGTCCTCCCTAGGCTTATTCTTGTCCAATTAGGGTTTTTAACCAATCTTGTGCATCCAATAGGTGTGTTTGTGTCTTTGGATGATCAATTAGGTCATCTTCGCCCTCCGTAGGCCTATTCTTGTCCAATTAGGGTTTTTAACCAATCTATTGCATCCGATAAGTTTTTTTGTGTCATTGAATTAATATTTAGGTCATTTTCGTCCTCCCTAGGCATATTCTTGTCCAATTAGGGTTTTTAACCAATCTTGTGCATCCAATAGGTGTGTTTGTGTCATTGGATGATCAATTAGGTCATTTACGTCCTCCCTAGGCTTATTCTTGTCCAATTAGGGTTTTTAACCAATCTTGTGCATCCAATAACTTTGTTTATGTCATTGAATTAATATTTAGGTCATTTTCGTCCTCCCTAGGCATATTCTTGTCCAATTAGGGTTTTTAACCAATCTTGTGCATCCAATAGGTGTGTTTGTGTCATTGGATGATCAATTAGGTCATTTTCGTCCTCCCTAGGCTTATTCTTGTCCAATTAGGGTTTTTAACCAATCTTGTGCATCTAATAGGTGTGTTTGTGTCATTGGATGATCAATTAGGTCATTTTCGTCCTCCCAAAGCTTATTCTTGTCCAATTAGGGTTTTTAACCAATGTTGTGCATCCGATAAGTTTGTTTGTGTCATTGAATTAATATTTAGGTCATTTTCGTCCTCCCTAGGCATATTCTTGTCCAATTAGGGTTTTTAACCAATCTTGTGCATCCAATAGGTGTGTTTGTGTCATTGGATGATCAATTAGGTCATTTTCGTCCTCCCTAGGCTTATTCTTGTCCAATTAGGGTTTTTAACCAATCTTGTGCATCCAATAGGTGTGTTTGTGTCATTGGATGATCAATTACGTCATTTTCGTCCTCCCTAGGCTTATTCTTGCCCAATAGGGTTTTTAACCAATCTTGTGCATCCAATAAGTTGAGTTGTGTCATTGGATTAATATTTAGGTCATTTTCGTCCTCCCTAGGCTTATTCTTGTCCAATTAGGGTTTTTAACCAATCTTGTGCATCCAATAGGTGTGTTTGTGTCATTGGATGATCAATTAGGTCATTTTCGTCCTCCCTAGGCTTATTCTTGTCCAATTAGGGTTTTTAACCAATCTTGTGCATCCAATAGGTGTGTTTGTGTCATTGGATAAACATTTAGGTCATTTTCGTCCTCCCTAGGCTTATTCTTGTCCAATTAGGGTTTTAACCAATCTTGTGCATCCAATAAGTTTGTTTGTGTCATTGAATTAATATTTAGGTCATTTTCGTCCTCCCTAGGCATATTCTTGTCCAATTAGGGTTTTTAACCAATCTTGTGCATCCAATAGGTGTGTTAGTGTCATTGGATGATCAATTAGGTCATTTTCGTCCTCCCTAGGCTTATTCTTGTCCAATTAGGGTTTTTAACCAATCTTGTGCATCCAATAGGTGTGTTTGTGTCATTGGATGATCAATTATGTCATTTTCATCCTCCCTAGGCTTATTCTTGTCCAATTACGATTTTAACCAATCTTGTGCATCCAATAGGTGTGTTTGTGTCATCGGATGATCAATTAGGTCATTTTCGTCCTCCCTAGGCATATTCTTGTCCAATTAGGGTTTTTAACCAATCTTGTGCATCCAATAGGTGTGTTTGTGTCATTGGATGATCAATTAGGTCATTTTCGTCCTCCCTAGGC
>JBBPBR010001876.1:0-21536 GCA_037974775.1 Cicer pinnatifidum | reverse complement strand
AAACTCACCTATTGGATGCACAAGATTGGTTAAAAACCCTAATTGGACAAGAATAAGCCTAGGGAGGACGAAAATGACCTAATTGATCATCCAATGACACAAACAAACCTATTGGATGCACAAGATTGGTTAAAAACCCTAATTGAACAAGAATAAGCCTAGGGAGGACGAAAATGACCTAATTGATCATCCAATTACACAAACACACCTATTGGATGCACAAGATTGGTTAAAAACCCTAATTGGACTAGAATATGCCTAGGGAGGACGAAAATGACCTAAATGTTAATCCAATGACACAAATGAACTTATTGGATGCACAAGATTGGTTAAAAACCCTAATTGGACAAGAATAAGCCTAAGGAGGATCAAAATGACGTAATTGATCATCTAATGACACAAACACACCTATTGGATGCACAACATTGGTTAAAAACCCTAATTGGACAAGAATAAGCCTAGGGAGGACGAAAATGACCTAATTGATCATCCAATGACACAAACAAACCTATTGGATGCACAAGATTGGTTAAAAATCCTAATTGGACAAGAATAAGCCTAGGGAGGATCAAAATGACGTAATTGATCATCCAATGACACAAACACACCTATTGGATGCACAAGATTGGTTAAAAATCCTAATTGGACCTGAATAACACTAGGGAGGACTAAAATGACCAAATTGATCATCCAATGACACAAACAAACCTATTGGATGCACAAGATTGGTTAAAAACCATAATTGAACAAGAATAAGCCTAGGGAGGACGAAAGTGACCTAATTGATCATCCAATGACACAAACACACCTATTGGATGCACAAGATTGGTTAAAAACCCTAATTGGACAAGAATAAGCCTAGGGAGGACTAAAATGACCTAATTTATCATCCAATGACACAAACACACCTATTGGATGCACAAGATTGGTTAAAAACCCTAATTGGACAAGAATAAGCCTAGGGAGGACGAAAATGACCTAATTGATCATCCAATGACACAAACACACCTATTGGATGCACAAGATTGGCTAAAAACCCTAATTGGACAACAATATGTCTAAGGAGGACGAAAATGACCTAAATGTTAATCCAATGACACAAATGAACTTATTGGACGCACAAGATTGGTTAAAAACCCTAATTGAACAAGAATAAGCCTAGGGAGGACGAAAATGACCTAAATGTTAATCCAATGACACAAACAAACCTATTGGATGCACAAGATTGGTTAAAAACCCTAATTGAACAAGAATAAGCCTAGGGAGGACGAAAATGACCTAATTGATCATCCAATGACACAAACACACCTATTTGATGCACAAGATTGGTTAAAAACCCTAATTGAACAAGAATAAGCCTAGGGAGGACGAAAATGACCTAATTGATCATCCAATGACACAAACACACCTATTGGATGCACAAGATTGGTTAAAAACCCTAATTGGGCAAGAATATGCCTAGGGAGGACGAAAATGACCTAATTGATCATCCAATGACACAAACACACCTATTGGATACACAAGATTGGTTAAAAACCCTAATCGGACAAGAGTATGCCTAGGGAGGACGAAAATGACCTAATTGATCATCCAATGACACAAACACACCTATTGGATGCACAAGATTGGTTAAAAACCCTAATTGGACAAGAATAAGCCTAGGGAGGACGAAAATGACCTAATTGATCATCCAATGACACAAACACACCCATTGGATGCACAAGATTGGTTAAAAACCCTAATTGGACAAGAATATGCCTAGGGAGGACGAAAATGACCTAAATATTAATTCAATGACATAAACAAAGTTATTGGATGCACAAGATTGGTTGAAAACCCTAATTGGACAAGAATAAGCCTAGGGAGGACGTAAATGACCTAATTGATTATCCAATGACACAAACACACCTATTGGAAGCACAAGATTGGTTAAAAACCCTAATTGGACAAGAATAAGCCTAGGGAGGACGAAAATGACCAAATTGATCATCCAATGACACAAACACACCTATTGGATGCACAAGATTGGTTAAAAACCCTAATTGGACAAGAATATGCCTAGGGAGGACGAAAATGACCTAAATATTAATTCAATGACACAAACAAACTGATTGGATGCACAAGATTGGTTAAAAACCCTAATTGGACAAGAATAAGCCTAGGGAGGACGAAAATGACCTAATTGATCATACAATGACACAAACACACCTATTGGATGCACAAAATTGGTTAAAAACCCTAGTTGGACAAGAACATGCCTAGGGAGGACGAAAATGACCTAATCGATCATCCAATGACACTAATGAACTCATTGGATGCACAAGATTGGTTAAAAACCCTAATTGGACAAGAACAAGCCTAGGTAGGACGAAAATGACCTAATTGATCATCCAATGACACAAACACACCTATTGGATGCACAAGATTGGTTAAAAACCCTAACTAGACAAGAATATGCCTAGGGATGACGAAAATGACCTAATTGATCATCCAATGACACAAACACACCTATTGGAGGCACAAGATTGGTTAAAAACCATAATTGGACAAGAATATGCCTAGGGAGGACGAATATGACCTAAATGTTAATCCGATAACACAAATGAACTTATTGGATGCACAAGATTGGTTAAAAACCCTAATTGGACAAGAATAAGCCTAGGGAGGACGAAAATGACCTAATTGATCATCCAATGACACAAACACACCTATTGGATGCACAAGATTGGTTAAAAACCCTAATTGGACAAGAATAAGCCTAGGGAGGACAAAAATGACCTAATTGAGCATCCAATGACATAAACACACCTATTGGATGCACAAGATTGGTTAAAAACCCTAATTGGACAAGAATAAGCCTAGGGAGGACGAAAATGACCTAATTGATCATCCAATGACACAAACACACCTATTGGATGCACAAGATTGGTTAAAAACCCTAATTGGACAAGAATATGCCTAGGGAGGACGAAAATGACCTAAATATTAATTCAATGACACAACCAAAGTTATAGGATGCACAAGATTGGTTAAAAACCCTAATTTGACAAGAATAAGTCTAGGGAGGACGAAAATGACCTAATTGATCATCCAATGACACAAACACACCTATTGGATGCACAAGATTGGTTAAAAACCCTAATTCGACAAGAATAAGCCTAGGGAGGACGAAAATGACCTAATTGATCATCCAATGACACAAACACACCTATTGGATGCACAAGATTGGTTAAAAACCCTAATTGGACAAGAATATACCTAGGGAGGACAAAAATGACCTAAATGTTAATTCAATGACACAAACGAACTTATTGGATGCACAACATTGGTTAAAAACCCTAATTGGACAAGGATAAGCCTAGGGAGGATGAAAATGACCTAATTGATCATCCAATGACACAAACACACCTATTGGATGCACAAGATTGGTTAAAAACCCTAATTGGACAAGAATAAGCCTAGGGAGGACGAAAATGACCTAATTGATCATCCAATGACACAAACACACCTATTGGATGCACAAGATTGGTTAAAAACCCTAATTGGACAAGAATAAGCCTAGGGAGGACGAAAATGACCTAATTGATCATCCAATGACACAAACACACCTATTGGATGCACAAGATTGGTTAAAAACCCTAATTGGACAACAATATGCCAAGGGAGGACGAAAATGACCTAATTGATCATCCAATGATACAAACACACCTATTGGATGCACAAGATTGGTTAAAAACCCTAATTGGACAACAATATGCCTAGGGAGGACGAAAATGACCTAATTGATCATCCAATGACACAAACACACCTATTGGATGCACAAGATTGGTTAAAAACCCTAATTGGACAAGAATATGTCTAGGGAGGACGAAAATGACCTAATTGATCATCCAATGACACAAACACACCTATTGCATGCACAAGATTGGTTAAAAACCCTAATTGGACAAGAATAAGCCTAGGGATGACGAAAATGACCTAAATGTTAATCCAATAACACAACTCAACTTATTGGATGCATAAGATTGGTTAAAAACCCTAATTGGACAAGAATAAGCCTAGGTAGGACGAAAATGACCAAATTGATCATCCAATGACACAAACACACTTATTGGATGCACAAGATTGGTTAAAAACCCTAATTGGACAAGAATAAGCCTAGGGAGGACGAAAATGACCTAATTGATCATCCAATGACACAAACACACCTATTGGATGCACAAGATTGGTTAAAAACCCTAATTGGACAAGAATATGCTTAGGGAGGACGAAAATGACCTAAATATTAATTTAATGACACAAACAAACTTATCGGATGCACAAGATTGGTTAAAACCCCTAATTGGACAAGAATAAGCCTACGAAGGACGAAAATGACCTAATTGATCATCCAAAGACACAAACACACCTATTGGATGCACAAGATTGGTTAAAAACCCTAATTGGACAAGAATAAGCCTAGGGAGGACGAAAATGACCTAATTGATCATCCAATGACACAAACACACCTATTGGATGCACAAGATTGGTTAAAAACCCTAATTGGACAAGAATATGCCTATGGAGGACGAAAATGACCTAATTGATCATCCAATGACACTAATGAACTTATTGGATGCACAAGATTGGTTAAAAACCCTAATTGGACAAGAATATGCCTAGGGAGGACGAAAATGACCTAATTGATCATCCAATGACACAAACACACCTATTGGATGCACAAGATTGGATAAAAACCATAATTGGACAAGAATAAGCCTAGGGAGGACGAAAATGACCTAATTAATCATCCAATGACACAAACACACCTATTGGATGCACAAGATTGGTTAAAAACCCTAATTGGACAAAAATATGCCTAGGGAGGACGAAAATGACCTAAATATTAATTCAATGACACAAACAAACTGATTGGATGCACAAGATTGGTTAAAAACCCTAACTAGACAAGAATATGCCTAGGGATGACGAAAATGACCTAATTGATCATCCAATGACACAAACACACCTATTGGATGCACAAGATTGGTTAAAAACCCTAATTGGACAAGAATATGCCTTGGGAGGACGAATATGACCTAAATGTTAATCCAATAACACAAATGAACTTATTGGATGCACAAGATTGGTTAAAAACCCTAATTGGACAAGAATAAGCCTAGGGAGGACGAAAATGACCTAATTGATCATCCAATGACACAAACACACCTATTGGATGCACAAGATTGGTTAAAAACCCTAATTGGACAAGAATAAGCCTAGGGAGGACAACAATGACCTAATTGATCATCCAATGACACAAACACACCTATTGGATGCACAAGAATGGTTAAAAACCCTAATTGGACAAGAATAAGCCTAGGGAGGACGAAAATGACCTAATTGATCATCCAATGACACAAACACACCTATTGGATGCACAAGATTGGTTAAAAACCCTAATTGGACAAGAATAAGCCTAGGGAGGACGAAAATGACCTAATTGATCATCCAATGACACAAACACACCTATTGGATGCACAAGATTGGTTAAAAACCCTAATTGGACAAGAATATGCCTAGGGAGGACGAAAATGACCTAAATGTTAATCCAATGACACAACTCAACTTATTGGATGCACAAGATTGGTTAAAAACTCTAATTGGACAAGAATATGCCTAGGGAGGACGAAAATGACATTAATATTAATTCAATGACACAAACAAAGTTATTGGATGCACAAGATTGGTTAAAAACCCTAATTGGACAAGAATAAGCCTAGGGAGGACGAAAATGACCTAATTGATCATCCAATGACACAAACACACCTATTGGATGCACAAGATTGGTTAAAAACCCTAATTGGACAAGAAAAAGCCTAGGGAGGACGAAAATGACCTAATTGATCATCCAATGACACAAACACACCTATTGGATGCACAAAATTGGTTAAAAACCCTAGTTGGACAAGAACATGCCTAGGGAGGACGAAAATGACCTAATTGATCATCGAATGACACAAACACACCTATTGGATGCACAAGATTGGTTAAAAACCCTAATTGGACAAGAATATGCCTAGGGAGGACAAAAATGACCTAATTGAACATTCAATGACACAACCACACCTATTGGATGCGCAAGATTGGTTAAAAACCCTAATTGGACAAGAATATGCCTAGGGAGGACGAAAATGACCTAAATATTAATTCAATGACACAAACAAAGTTATTGGATGCACAAGATTGGTTAAAAACCCTAATTGGACAAGAATATGTCTAAGGAGGACGAAAATGACCTAAATGTTAATCCAATGACACAAATGAACTTATGGGATGCACAACATTGGTTAAAAACCCTAATTGGACAAGAGTAAGCCTAGGATGGACGAAAATAACCTAATTGATCATCCAATGACACAAACACACCTATTGGATGCACAAGATTGGTTAAAAACCCTAATTGGACAAGAATATGCCTTGGGAGGACAAAAATGACCTAAATATTAATTCAATGACACAAACAAAGTTATTGGATGCACAAGATTGATTAAAAACCCTAATTTGACAAGAATAAGTCTAGGTAGGATGAAAATGACCTAATTGATCATCCAATGACACAAACACACCTATTGGATGCACAAGATTGGTTAAAAACCCTAATTGGACAAGAATAAGCCTAGGGAGGACGAAAATGACCTAATTGATCATCCAATGACACAAACACACCTATTTGATGCACAAGATTGGTTTAAAACCCTAGTTGGACAAGAATATGCCTAGGGAGGACGAAAATGACCTAATTGATCATCCAATGACACAAATGAACTTATTGGATGCACAAGATTGGTTAAAAACCCTAATTGGACAAGAATAAGCCTAGGGAGGACGAAAATGACCTAATTGATCATCCAATGACACAAACACACCTATTGGATGCACAAGATTGGTTAAAAACCCTAATTGGACAAGAATAAGCCTAGTGAGGACGAAAATGACCTAATTGGTTATCCAATGACACAAACACACCTATTGGAAGCACAAGATTGGTTAAAAACCCTAGTTGGACAAGAATATGCCTAGGGAGGACGGAAATGACCTAATTGATCATCCAATGACACAAATGAACTTATTGGATGCACAAGATTGGTTAAAAACCCTAATTGGACAAGAATAAGCATAGAAAGGACGAAAATGACCTAATTGATCATCCAATGACACAAACACACCTATTGGATGCACAAGATTGGTTAAAAACCCTAATTGGATAAGAATATGCCTAGGGAGGACGAAAATGACCTAAATGTGAATCCAATGACACAAATGAACTTATTGGATGCACAAGATTGGTTAAAAACCTAATTCGACAAGAATAAGCCTAGGGAGAATGAAAATGACCTAAATGTTAATCCAATGACACAACTCAACTTATTGGATGCACAAGATTGGTTAAAAACCCTAATTGGACAAGAATAAGCCTAGGGAGGACGAAAATGACCTAATTGATCATCCAATGACACAAACACACCTATTGGATGCACAAGATTGGTTAAAAACCCTAATTGGACAAGAATAAGCCTAGGGAGAACGAAAATGACCTAAATGTTAATCCAATGACACAACTCAACTTATTTGATGCACAAGATTGGTTAAAAACCCTAATTGGACAAGAATAAGCCTAGGGAGGACGAAAATAACCTAATTGATCATCCAATGACACAAACACACCTATTGGATGCACAAGATTGGTTAAAAACCCTAATTGGACAAGAATAAGCCTTGGGAGGCCGAAAATGACCTAATTGATCATCCAATGACACAAACACACCTATTGGATGCACAAGATTGGTTAAAAACCCTAATTGGACAAGAATAAGCCTAGGGAGGACGAAAATGACCTAATTGATCATCCAATGACACAAATGCACCTATTGGATGCACAAGATTTGTTAAAAACCCTAATTGGACAAGAATAAGCCTAGGGAGGACGAAAATGACCTAATTGATCATCCAATGACACAAACACACCTATTGGATGCACAAGATTGGTTAAAAACCCTAATTGGACAAGAATAAGCCTAGGGAGGACGAAAATGACCTAATTGATCATCCAATGACACAAATACACCTATTAGATGCACAAGATTGGTTAAAAACCCTAATTGGACAAGAATAAGCCTAGGGAGGAAGAAAATGACCTAATTGATCATCCAATGACACAAACACACCTATTGGATGCACAAGATTGGTTAAAAACCCTAATTGGACAAAAATAAGCCTAGGGAGGACGAAAATGACCTAATTGATCATCCAATGACACAAACAAACCTATTGGATGCACAAGATTGGTTAAAAACCCTAATTGAACAAGAATAAGCCTAGGGAGGACGAAAATGACCTAATTGATCATCCAATGACACAAACACACCTATTGGATGCACAAGATTGGCTAAAAACCCTAATTGGACAACAATATGTCTAAGGAGGACAAAAATGACCTAAATGTTAATCCAATGACACAAATGAACTTATTGGACGCACAAGATTGGTTAAAAACCCTAATTGGACAAGAATAAGCCTAGGGAGGACGAAAATGACCTAATTGATCATCCAATGACACAAACACACCTATTGGATGCACAAGATTGGTTAAAAACCCTAATTGGACAAGAATAAGCCTAGGGAGGACGAAAATGACCAAATTGATCATCCAATGACACAAACAAACCTATTGGATGCACAAGATTGGTTAAAAACCCTAATTGAACAAGAATAAACCTAGGGAGGACGAAAGTGACCTAATTGATCATCCAATGACACAAACACACCTATTGGATGCACAAGATTGGTTAAAAACCCTAATTGGACAATAATAAGCCTAGGGAGGACTAAAATGACCTAATTTATCATCCAATGACACAAACACACCTATTGGATGCACAAGATTGGTTAAAAACCCTAATTGGACAAGAATAAGCCTAGGGAGGACGAAAATGACCTAATTGATCATCCAATGACACAAACACACCTATTGGATGCACAAGATTGGTTAAAAACCCTAATTGGACAAGAATAAGCCTAGGGAGGACGAAAATGACCTAATTGATCATCCAATGACACAAACACACCTATTGGATGCATAAGATTGGTTAAAAACCCTAATTGGACAAGAATAAGCTTAGGGAGGACGAAAAATGACCTAATTGATCATCCAATGACACAAACACACCTATTGGATGCACAAGATTGGTTAAAAACCCTAATTGGACAAGAATAAGCCTAGGGAGGACGAAAATGACCTAATTGATCATCCAATGACACAAACACACCTATTGGATGCACAAGATTGGTTAAAAACCCTAATTGGACAAGAATAAGCCTAGGGAGAACGAAAATGACCTAATTGATCATCCAATGACACATACACACCTATTGGATGCACATGATTGGTTTAAAACCTTAGTTGGACAAGAATATGCCTAGGGAGGACGAAAATTACCTAATTGATCATCCAATGACACAAACACACCTATTGGATGCACAAGATTGGTTAAAAACCCTAATTGGACAAGAATATGCCTAGGGAGGACGAATATGACCTAAATGTTAATCCAATAACACAAATGAACTTATTGGATGCACAAGATTAGTTACAAACCCTAATTGGACAAGAATAAGCCTAGGGAGGACGAAAATGACCTAATTGATCATCCAATGACACAAACACACCTATTGGATGCACAAGATTGGTTAAAAACCCTAATTGGACAAGAATATGCCTAGGGAGGACGAAAATGACCTTATTGATCATCCAATAACACAAACACACCTATTGGATGCACAAGATTGGTTAAAAACCCTAATTGGACAAGAATAAGCCTAGGGAGGACGAAAATGACCTAATTGATCATCCAATGACACAAACACACCTATTGGATGCACAAGATTGGTTAAAAACCCTAATTGGACAAGAATATGCCAAGGGAGGACGGATATTACCTAAATGTTAATCTAATGACACAAATGAAATTATTGGATGCACAAGATTGGTTAAAAACCCTAATTGGACAAGAATAAGCCTAGGGAGGACGAAAATGACCTAATTGATCATCCAATGACACAAACACACCTATTGGATGCACAAGATTGGTTAAAAACCCTAGTTGGACATGAACATGTCTAGGGAGGACGAAAATGACCTAATTGATCATCCAATGACACAAACACACCTATTGGATGCACAAGATTGGTTAAAAACCCTAATTGGACAAGAATAAGCCTAGGGAGGACGAAAATGACCTAATTGATCATCCAATGACACAAACACACCTATTGGATGCACAAGATTGGTTAAAAACCCTAATTGGACAAGAATAAGCCTAGGGAGGACGAAAATGACCTAATTGATCATCCAATGACACAAACACATCTATTGGAAGCACAAGATTGGTTAGAAACCCTAGTTGGACAAGAATATGCCTAGGGAGGACGAAAATGACCTAATTGATCATCCAATGACACAAATGAACTTATTGGATGCACAAGATTGCTTAAAAACCCTAATTGGACAAAAATAAGCATAGAAAGGACGAAAATGACCTAATTGATCATCCAATGACACAAACACACCTATTGGATGCACAAGATTGGTTAAAAACCCTAATTGGACAAGAATAAGCCTAGGGAGGACGAAAATGACCTAATTGATCATCCAATGACACAAACACACCTATTGGATGCACAAGATTGGTTAAAAACCCTAATTGGACAAGAATAAGCCTAGGGAGGACGAAAATGACCTAATTGATCATCCAATGACACAAACACACCTATTGGATGCACAAGATTGGTTAAAAACCCTAATTGGATAAGAATGTGCCTAGGGAAGACGAAAATGACCTAATTGATCATCCAATGACACAAATGAACTTATTGGTTGCACAAAATTAGTTAAAAACCCTAATTGGACAAGAATAAGTCTATGGAGGACGAAAATAACCTAATTGATCATCCAATGACCCAAACACACCTATTGGATGCACAAGTTTTGTCTAAAACTCTAATTGGACAAGAATATGCCTAGGGAGGACGAAAATGACCTAAATGTTAATCCAATGACACAAATGAACTTATTGGATGCACAAGATTGGTTAAAAACCCTAATTGGACAAGAATAAGCCTAGGGAGGACGAAAATGACCTAATTGATCATCCAATGACACAAATGAACTTATTGGATGCACAAGATTGGTTAAAAACCCTAATTGGACAAGAATAAGCCTAGGGAGGACGAAAATGACCTAATTGATCATCCAATGACACAAACACACCTATTGGACGCACAAGAGTGGTTAAAAACCCTAATTGGACAAGAATAAGCCTAGTGATGACGAAAATGACCTAATTGATCATCCAATGACACAAACACACCTATTGGATGCACAAGATTGGTTAAAAACCCTAATTGGATAAGAATATGCCTAGGGAGGACGAAAATGACCTAAATATTAATTCAATGACACAAACAAAGTTATTGGATGCACAAGATTGGTTAAAAACCCTAATTGGACAAGAATAAGCCCAGGGAGGACGAAAATGACCTAATTGATCATCCAATGACACAAACACACCTATTGGATGCACAAGATTGGTTAAAAACCCTAATTGGACAAGAATAAGCCTAGGGAGGACGAAAATGACCTAATTGATCATCCAATGACACAAATGAACTTATTGAATGCACAAGATTGGTTTAAAACACTAGTTGGACAAGAGTATGCCTAGTGAGGACGAAAATGACCTAATCGATCATCCAATGACACAAACACACCTATTGGATGCACAAGATTGGTTAAAAACCCTAATTGGACAAGAATATGCCTAGGGAGGACGAAAATGACCTAAATATTAATTCAATGACACAAACAAAGTTATTGGATTCACAAGATTGGTTAAAAACCCTAATTGGACAAGAATATGCCTAGGGAGGACGAATATGACCTAAATGTTAATCCAATAACACAAATGAACTTATTGGATGCACAAGATTGGTTAAAAACCTTAATTGGACAAGAATATGCCTAGGGAGGACTGATATGACCTAAATGTTAATCCAATGACACAAATGAACTTATTGGATGCACAAGATTGGTTAAAAACCCTAATTGGACAAGAATAAGCCTAGGGAGGACGAAAATGACCTAATTAATCATCCAATGACACAAACACACCTATTGGATGCACAAGATTGGTTAAAAACCCTAATTGGACAAGAATATGCCTAGGGAGGACGAAAATGACCGAAATATTAATTCAATGACACAAAAAAAGTTATTGGATGAACAAGATTGGTTAAAAACCCTAATTGGACAAGAATAAGCCTAGGGAGGACGAAAATGACCTAATTGATCATCCAATGACACAAGCACACCTATTGGATGCACAAGATTGGTTAAAACCCCTAATTGGACAAGAATATGCCTAGGGAGGACGAAAATGACCTAAATATTATTTCAATGACACAAACACACCTATTGGATGCACAAGATTGGTTAAAAACCCTAATTGGACAAGAATATGCCTAGGGAGGATGAATATGACCTAAATGTTAATCCAATAACACAAATGAACTTATTGGATGCACAAGATTGGTTAAAAACCCTAATTGGACAAGAATATGCCTAGGGAGGACTGATATGACCTAAATGTTAATCCAATGACACAAATGAACTTATTGGATGCACAAGATTGGTTAAAAACCCTAATTGGACAAGAATAAGCCTAGGGAGGACGAAAATGACCTAATTGATCATCCATTGAAACAAACACACCTATTGGATGCACAAGATTGGTTAAAAACCCTAATTGGACAAGAATAAGCCTAGGGAGGACGAAAATGACCTAATTGATCATCCAATGACACAAACACACCTATTGGATGCACAAGATTGGTTAAAAACCCTAATTGGACAAGAATAAGCCTAGGGAGGACGAAAATGACCTAATTGATCATCCAATGACACAAACACACCAATTGGATGCACAAGATTGGTTAAAAACCCTAGTTGGACAAGAACATGCCTAGGGAGGACGAAAATGACCAAAATATTAATTCAATGACACAAACAAAGTTATTGGATGCACAAGATTGGTTAAAAACCCTAATTGGACAAGAATAAGCCTAGGGAGGACGAAAATGACCTAATTGATCATCCAATGACACAAACACACCTATTGGATGCACAAGATTGGTTAAAAACCCTAATTGGACAAGAATAAGCCTAGGGAGGACGAAAATGACCTAATTGATCATCCAATGACACAAACACACCTATTGGATGCACAAGATTGGTTAAAAACCCTAATTGGACAAGAATAAGCCTAGGGAGGACGAAAATGACCTAATTGATCATCCAATGACACAAACACATCTATTGGAAGCACAAGATTGGTTAGAAACCCTAGTTGGACAAGAATATGCCTAGGGAGGACGAAAATGACCTAATTGATCATCCAATGACACAAATGAACTTATTGGATGCACAAGATTGCTTAAAAACCCTAATTGGACAAAAATAAGCATAGAAAGGACGAAAATGACCTAATTGATCATCCAATGACACAAACACACCTATTGGATGCACAAGATTGGTTAAAAACCCTAATTGGACAAGAATAAGCCTAGGGAGGACGAAAATGACCTAATTGATCATCCAATGACACAAACACACCTATTGGATGCACAAGATTGGTTAAAAACCCTAATTGGACAAGAATAAGCCTAGGGAGGACGAAAATGACCTAATTGATCATCCAATGACACAAACACACCTATTGGATGCACAAGATTGGTTAAAAACCCTAATTGGACAAGAATATGCCTAGGGAAGACGAAAATGATCTAAATATTAATTCAATGACACAATCAAAGTTATTGGATGCACAAGATTGGTTAAAAACCCTAATTGGACAAGAATAAGCCTAGGGAGGACGAAAATGACCTAAATATTAATTCAATGACACAAACAAACTTATTGGATGCACAAGATTGGTTAAAAACCCTAATTGGACAAGAATAAGCCTAGGGAGGACGAAAATGACCTAATTGATCATCCAATGACACAAACACACCTATTGGATGCACAAGATTGGTTAAAAACCCTAATTGGACAAGAATAAGCCTAGGGAGGACGAAAATGACCTAATTGATCATCCAATGACACAAACACACCTATTGGAGGCACAAGATTGGTTAAAAACCCAAGTTGGACAAGAATATGCCTAGGGAGGACAAAAATGACCTAATTGATCATCCAATGACACAAACACACCTATTGGATGCACAAGATTGGTTAAAAACCCTAATTGGACAAGAATAAGCCTAGGGAGGACGAAAATGACCTAATTGATCATCCACTGACACAAACACACCTATTGGATGCACAAGATTGGTTAAAAACCCTAATTGGACTAGAATATGCCTACGGAGGACGAAAATGACCTAAATGTTAATCCAATGACACAAATGAACTTATTGGATGCATAAGATTGGTTAAAAACCCTAATTGGACCAGAATAAGCCTAGGGAGGATCAAAATGACGTAATTGATCATCCAATGACACAAACACACCTATTCGATGCACAACATTGGTTAAAAACCCTAATTGGACAAGAATAAGCCTAGGGAGGACGAAAATGACCTAATTGATCATCCAATGACACAAACAAACCTATTGGATGCACAAGATTGGTTAAAAATCCTAATTGGACAAGAATAAACCTAGGGAGGATCAAAATGACGTAATTGATCATCCAATGACACAAACACACCTATTGGATGCACAAGATTGGTTAAAAATCCTAATTGGACAAGAATAACACTAGGGAGGACTAAAATGACCAAATTGATCATCCAATGACACAAACAAACCTATTGGATGCACAAGATTGGTTAAAAACCATAATTGAACAAGAATAAGCCTAGGGAGGACGAAAATGACCTAATTGATCATCCAATGACACAAACACACCTATTGGATGCACAAGATTGGTTAAAAACCCAAATTGGACAAGAATAAGCCTAGGGAGGACGAAAATGACCTAATTGATCATCCAATGACACAAACACACCTATTGGATGCACAAGATTGGCTAAAAACCCTAATTGGACAACAATATGCCTAAGGAGGACGAAAATGACCTATATGTTAATCCAATGACACAAATGAACTTATTGGATGCACAAGATTGGTTAAAAACCCTAATTGGACAAGAATAAGCCTAGGGAGGATCAAAATGACGTAATTGATCATCCAATGACACAACCAAACCTATTGGATGCACAAGATTGGTTAAAAACCCTAATTGAACAAGAATAAGCCTAGGGAGGACGAAAATGACCTAATTGATCATCCAATGACACAAACACACCTATTGGACGCACAAGATTGGTTAAAAACCCTAATTGGACAAGAATAAGCCTATGGAGGACGAAAATGACCTAATTTATCATCCAATGACACAAACACACCTATTGGATGCACAAGATTTGTTAAAAACCCTAATTGGACAAGAATAAGCCTAGGGAGGACGAAAATGACCTAATTGATCATCCACTGACACAAACACACCTATTGGATGCACAAGATTGGTTAAAAACCCTAATTGGACTAGAATATGCCTACGGAGGACGAAAATGACCTAAATGTTAATCCAATGACACAAATGAACTTATTGGATGCATAAGATTGGTTAAAAACCCTAATTGGACCAGAATAAGCCTAGGGAGGATCAAAATGACGTAATTGATCATCCAATGACACAAACACACCTATTCGATGCACAACATTGGTTAAAAACCCTAATTGGACAAGAATAAGCCTAGGGAGGACGAAAATGACCTAATTGATCATCCAATGACACAAACAAACCTATTGGATGCACAAGATTGGTTAAAAATCCTAATTGGACAAGAATAAGCCTAGGGAGGATCAAAATGACGTAATTGATCATCCAATGACACAAACACACCTATTGGATGCACAAGATTGGTTAAAAATCCTAATTGGACAAGAATAACACTAGGGAGGACTAAAATGACCAAATTGATCATCCAATGACACAAACAAACCTATTGGATGCACAAGATTGGTTAAAAACCATAATTGAACAAGAATAAGCCTAGGGAGGACGAAAATGACCTAATTGATCATCCAATGACACAAACACACCTATTGGATGCACAAGATTGGTTAAAAACCCAAATTGGACAAGAATAAGCCTAGGGAGGACGAAAATGACCTAATTGATCATCCAATGACACAAACACACCTATTGGATGCACAAGATTGGCTAAAAACCCTAATTGGACAACAATATGCCTAAGGAGGACGAAAATGACCTATATGTTAATCCAATGACACAAATGAACTTATTGGATGCACAAGATTGGTTAAAAACCCTAATTGGACAAGAATAAGCCTAGGGAGGATCAAAATGACGTAATTGATCATCCAATGACACAACCAAACCTATTGGATGCACAAGATTGGTTAAAAACCCTAATTGAACAAGAATAAGCCTAGGGAGGACGAAAATGACCTAATTGATCATCCAATGACACAAACACACCTATTGGACGCACAAGATTGGTTAAAAACCCTAATTGGACAAGAATAAGCCTAGGGAGGACGAAAATGACCTAATTTATCATCCAATGACACAAACACACCTATTGGATGCACAAGATTTGTTAAAAACCCTAATTGGACAAGAATAAGCCTAGGGAGGACGAAAATGACCTAATTGATCATCCAATGACACAAACAAACCTATTGGATGCACAAGATTGGTTAAAAACCCTAATTGAACAAGAATAAGCCTAGGGAGGACAAAAATGACCTAATTGATCATCCAATGACACAAACACACCTATTGGATGCACAAGATATGTTAAAAACCCTAATTGGATAAGAATATGACTAGGGAGGACGAAAATGACTTAAATGTTAATCCAATGACACAAATGAACCTATTGGATGCACAAGATTGGTTAAAAACCCTAATTGGTCGAGAATAAGCTTTGGGAGGACGAAAATGGCCTAATTGATCATCCAATGATACAAACACACCTTATGGATGCACAAGATTGGTTAAAAACCCTAATTGAACAAGAATAAGCCTAGGGAGGACGAAAATGACCTAATTGATCATCCAATGACAAAAACACACCTATTGGATGCACAAGATTGGTTAAAAACCCTAATTGGACAAGAATATGCCTAGGGAGGACCAAAATGACCTAAATGTTAATCCAATGACACAAATGAACTTATTGGATGCACAAGATTGGTTAAAAACCCTAATTGGACAAGAATAAGCCTAGGGAGGATCAAAATGACGTAATTGATCATCCAATGACACAAACACACCTATTGGATGCACAAGATTGGTAAAAAACCCTAATAGGACAAGAATAAGCCTACGGAGGACGAAAATGACCTAATTGATCATCCAATGACACAAACACACCTATTGGATGCACAAGATTGGCTAAAAACCCTAATTGGACAACAATATGCCTAAGGAGGACGAAAATGACCTAAATGTTCATCCAATGACACAAATGAACTTATTGGACGCACTAGATTGGTTAAAAACCCTAATTGGACAAGAATAAGCCTAGGGAGGACGAAAATGACCTAATTGATCATCCAATGACACAAACACACCTATTGGATGCACAAGATTGGTTAAAAACCCTAATTGGATAAGAATATGCCTAGGGATGACGAAAATGACCTAATTGATCATCCAATGACACAAACACACCTATTGGATGCACAAGATTGGTTAAAAACCCTAATTGGACAAGAATATGCCTAGGGAGGACGAAAATGACCTAATTGATCATCCAATGACACAAACACACCTATTAGATGCACAAGTTTGGTTAAAAACCCTAGTTGGACAAGAATATGCCTAGGGAGGAAGAAAATGACCTAATTAATCATCCAATGACACAAATGAACTTATTGGATGCACAAGATTTGTTAAAAACCCTAATTGGACAAGAATAAGCCTAGGGAGGACGAAAATGACCTAATTGATCATCCAATGACACAAACACACCTATTGGATGCACAAGATTGGTTAAAAACCCTAATTGGACAAGAATAAGCCTAGGGAGGACGAAAATGACCTAATTGATCATCCAATGACACAAACACACCTATTGGATGCACAAGATTGGTTAAAAACCCTAATTGGACAAGAATAAGCCTAGGGAGGACGAAAATGACCTAATTGATCATCCAATGACACAAACACACCTATTGGATGCACAAGATTGGTTTAAAACCCTAGTTGATCAAGAATATGCCTAGGAAGGACGAAAATGACCTAATTGATCATCCAATGACACAAATGAACTTATTGGATGCACAAGATTGGTTAAAAACCCTAATTGGACAAGAATAAGCCTAGGGAGGACGAAAATGACCTAATTGATCATCCAATGACACAAACACACCTATTGGATGCACAAGATTGGTTAAAAACCCTAATTGGACAAGAATAAGCCTAGGGAGGACGAAAATGACCTAATTGATCATCCAATGACACAAACACACTTATTGGATGAACAAGATTGGTTAAAAACCCTAATTGGACAAGAATAAGCCTAGGGAGGACGAAAATGACCTAATTGATCATCCAATGACACAAACACACCTATTGGATGCACAAGATTGGTTAAAAACCCTAATTGGACAAGAATAAGCCTAGGGAGGACGAAAATGACCTAATTGATCATCCAATGACACAAAAACAACTATTGGATGCACAAGATTGGTTAAAAACCCTAATTGGACAAGAATAAGCCTAGGGAGGACGAAAATGACCTAATTGATCATCCAATGACACAAACACACCTATTGGATGCACAAGATTGGTTAAAAACCCTAATTGGACAAGAATAAGCCTGGGGAGGACGAAAATAACCTAAATGTTAATCCAATGACACAACTCAACTTATTGGATGCACAAGATTGGTTAAAAACCCTAATTGAACAAGAATATGCCTAGGGAGGACGAAAATGACCTAAATATTAATTCAATGACACAGACAAACTTATCGGATGCACAAGATTGGTTAAAAACCCTAATTGGACAAGAATAAGCCTAGGGAGGACGAAAATGACCTAATTGATCATCCAATGACACAAACACACCTATTAAATGCACAAGATTGGTTAAAACCCCTAATTGGACAAGAATAAGCCTAGGGAGGACGAAAATGACCTAATTGATCATCCAATGACACAAACACACCTATTGGATGCACAAGATTGGTTAAAAACCCTAATTGGACAAGAATAGGCCTAGGGAGGAAGAAAATGACCTAATTGATCATCCAATGACACAAACACACCTATTGGATGCACAAGATTGGTTAAAAACCCTAATTGGACAAGAATAAGCCTAGGGAGGATCAAAATGACGTAATTGATCATCCAATGACACAAACACACCTATTGGATGCACAAGATTGGTTAAAAACCCTAATTGGACAAGCATAAGCCTAGGGAGGACGAAAATGACCTAATTGATCATCCAATGACACAAACAAACCTATTGGATGCACAAGATTGGTTAAAAACCCTAATTGAACAAGAATAAGCCTAGGGAGGACGAAAATGACCTAATTGATCATCCAATGACATAAACTCACCTATTAGATGCACAAGATTGGTTAAAAACCCTAATTGGACAAGAATATCCCTAAGGAGGACGAAAATGACCTAAATGTTAATCCAATGACACAAATGAACTTATTGGATGCACAAGATTGGTTAAAAACCCTAATTGGACAAGAATAAGCCTAGGGAGGATCAAAATGACGTAATTGATCATCCAATGACACAAACACACCTATTAGATGCACAAGATTGGTTAAAAACCCTAATTGGACAAGAATAAGTCTATGGAGGACGAAAATGACCTAATTGATCATCCAATGACACAAACAAACCTGTTGGATGCACAAGATTGGTTAAAAACCCTAATTGAACAAGAATAAGCCTAGGGAGGACGAAAATGACCTAATTGATCATCCAATGACATAAACACACCAATTGGATGCACAAGATTGGTTAAAAAACCTAATTGGACAAGAATAAGCCTAGGGAGGTCGAAAATGACCTAATTGATCATCCAATGACACAAACAAACCTATTGGATACACAAGATTGGTTAAAAACCCTAATTGAACAAGAATAATCCTAGGGAGGACGAAAATGACCTAATTGATCATCCAATGACACAAACACACCTATTGGATGCACAAGATATGTTAAAAACCCTAATTGGATAAGAATATGACTAGGGAGGACGAAAATGACTTAAATGTTAATCCAATGACACAAATGAACCTATTGGATGCACAAGATTGGTTAAAAACCCTAATTGGTCGAGAATAAGCTTTGGGAGGACGAAATTGGCCTAATTGATCATCCAATGATACAAACACACCTATTGGATGCACAAGATTGGTTAAAAACCCTAATTGAACAAGAATAAGCCTAGGGAGGACGAAAATGACCTAATTTATCATCCAATGACACAAACACACCTATTTGATCCACAAGATTGGCTAAAAACCCTAATTGGACAACAATATTCCTAAGGAGGACGAAAATGACCTATATGTTAATCCAATGACACAAATGAACTTATTGGATGCACAAGATTGGTTAAAAACCCTAATTGGACAAGAATAAGCCTAGGGAGGACGAAAATGACCTAATTGATCATCCAATGACACAAACACACCTATTAGATGCACAAGATTGGTTAAAAACCCTAATTGGACAAGAATAAGGCTATGGAGGACGAAAATGACTTAATTGATCATCCAATGACACAAAAAAACCTGTTGGATGCACAAGATTGGTTAAAAACCCTAATTGAACAAGAATAAGCCTAGGGAGGACGAAAATGACCTAATTGATCATCCAATGACACAAACACACCTATTGGACGCACAAGATTGGTTAAAAACCCTAATTGGACAAGAATAAGCCTATGGAGGACGAAAATGACCTAATTTATCATCCAATGACACAAACACACCTATTGGATGCACAAGATTTGTTAAAAACCCTAATTGGACAAGAATAAGCCTAGGGAGGACGAAAATGACCTAATTGATCATCCACTGACACAAACACACCTATTGGATGCACAAGATTGGTTAAAAACCCTAATTGGACTAGAATATGCCTACGGAGGACGAAAATGACCTAAATGTTAATCCAATGACACAAATGAACTTATTGGATGCATAAGATTGGTTAAAAACCCTAATTGGACCAGAATAAGCCTAGGGAGGATCAAAATGACGTAATTGATCATCCAATGACACAAACACACCTATTCGATGCACAACATTGGTTAAAAACCCTAATTGGACAAGAATAAGCCTAGGGAGGACGAAAATGACCTAATTGATCATCCAATGACACAAACAAACCTATTGGATGCACAAGATTGGTTAAAAA
>JBBPBR010001875.1:600642-677021 GCA_037974775.1 Cicer pinnatifidum | reverse complement strand
TAGGGTTTTTAACCAATCTTGTGCATCCAATAGGTGTGTTTGTGTCATTGGATGATCAATTAGGTCATTTTGATCCTCCCTAGGCTTATTCTTGTCCAATTAGGGTTTTTAACCAATCTTGTGCATCCAATAAGTTCATTTGTGTCATTGGATTAACATTTAGGTCTTTTTCGTCCTCCTTAGGCATATTCTTGTCCAATTAGGGTTTTTAGCCAATCTTGTGCATCCAATAGGTGTGTTTGTGTCATTGGATGATCAATTAGGTCGTTTTCGTCCTCCCTAGGCTTATTCTTGTCCAATTAGGGTTTTTGACCAATCTTGTGCATCGAATAGGTGTGTTTGTGTAATTGGATGATAAATTAGGTCATTTTCGTCCTCCTTAGGCTTATTCTTGTTCAATTAGGGTTTTTAACCAATCTGGTGCATCCAATAGGTGTGTTTGTGTCATTGGATGATAAATTAGGTCATTTTAGTCCTCCCTAGGCTTATTCTTGTTCAATTAGGGTTTTTAAGCAATCTTGTTCATCCAATAGGTGTGTTTGTGTCATTGGATGATTAATTACGTCGTTTACGTCTTCCCTAGGCTTATTCTTGTCCAATTAGGGTTTTTAACCCATCTTGTGCATCAAATAGGCGTGTTTGTGTCATTGGATGATCAATTAGGTCATTTTCGTCCTCCTGAAGCTTATTCTCGACCAATTAAGGTTTTTAACCTATCTTGTGCATCCAATAGGTGTATTTGTGTCATTGGATGATCAATTAGGTCATTTTCGTCCTCCCTAGGCTTATTCTTGTCCAATTAGGGTTTTTAACCAATCTTGTTAATCCAATAGGTGTGTTTGTGTCATTGGATGATGAATTACGTCAATTTGATCCTCCCTAGGCTTATTCTTGTCTAATTAGGGGTTTTAACCAATCTTGTGCATCCAATAAGTTCATTTGTGTCATTGGATTAACATTTAGGTCATTTTCGTCCTCCCTAGGCATATTCTTGTCCAATTAGGGTTTTTAACCAATCTTGTGCATCCAATAGGTGTGTTTGTGTCATTGGATGATCAATTAGGTCATTTTGATCCTCCCTAGGCTTATTCTTGTCCAATTAGGGTTTTTAACCAATCTTGTGCATCCAATAAGTTCATTTGTGTCATTGGATTAACATTTAGGTCTTTTTCGTCCTCCTTAGGCATATTCTTGTCCAATTAGGGTTTTTAGCCAATCTTGTGCATCCAATAGGTGTGTTTGTGTCATTGGATGATCAATTAGGTCGTTTTCGTCCTCCCTAGGCTTATTCTTGTCCAATTAGGGTTTTTAACCCATCTTGTGCATCAAATAGGTGTGTTTGTGTCATTGGATGATCAATTAGGTCCTTTTCTTCCTCCCGAAGCTTATTTTCGACCAATTAGGGTTTTTAACCAATCTTGTGCATCCAATAGGTTCATTTGTGTCATTGGATTAACATTTAGGTCATTTTCGTCCTCCCTAGTCATATTCTTATCCAATTAGGGTTTTTAACCAATCTTGTGCATCCAATAGGTGTGTTTGTGTCATTGGATGATAAATTAGGTCATTTTCGTCCTCCCTAGGCTTATTCTTGTTCAATTAGGGTTTTTAACCAATCTTGTTCATCCAATAGGTGTGTTTGTGTCATTGGATGATCAATTAGGTCATTTTCGTCCTCCCTAGGCTTATTCTTGTCCAATTAAGGTTTTTAACCTATCTTGTGCATCCAATAGGTGTATTTGTGTCATTGGATGATCAATTAGGTCATTTTCGTCCTCCCTAGGCTTATTCTTGTCCAATTAGGGTTTTTAACCAATCTTGTTAATCCAATAGGTGTGTTTGTGTCATTGGATGATGAATTACGTCATTTTGATCCTCCCTTGGCCTATTCTTGTCCAATTAGGGGTTTTAACCAATCTTGTGCATCTAATAAGTTCATTTGTGTCATTGGATTAACATTTAGGTCATTTTCGTCCTCCCTAGGCATATTCTTGTCCAATTAGGGTTTTTAACCAATCTTGTGCATCCAATAGGTGTGTTTGTGTCATTGGATGATCAATTAGGTCATTTTGATCCTCCCTAGGCTTATTCTTGTCCAATTAGGGTTTTTAACCAATCTTGTGCATCCAATAAGTTCATTTGTGTCATTGGATTAACATTTAGGTCTTTTTCGTCCTCCTTAGGCATATTCTTGTCCAATTAGGGTTTTTAGCCAATCTTGTGCATCCAATAGGTGTGTTTGTGTCATTGGATGATCAATTAGGTCGTTTTCGTCCTCCCTAGGCTTATTCTTGTCCAATTAGGGTTTTTAACCAATCTTGTGCATCCAATAGGTGTGTTTGTGTCATTGGATGATCAACTAGGTCATTTTCGTCCTCCCTAGGCTTATTCTTGTCCAATTAGGGTTTTTAACCAATCTTGTGCATCCAATAAGTTCATTTGGGTCATTGGATTAACATTTAGGTCATTTTCGTCCTCCCTAGGCATATTCTTGTCCAATTAGGGTTTTTAACCAATCTTGTGTATCCAATAGGTGTGTTTGTGTCATTGGATGATCAATTTGGTCATTTTCGTCCTTCCTAGGCTTATTCTTGTCCAATTAGGGTTTTTAACCAATCTTGTGCATCCAATAACTTTGTTTGTGTCATTGAATTATTATTTAGGTCATTTTCGTCCTCCCTAGGCATATTCTTGTCCAATTAGGGTTTTTAACCAATCTTGTGCATCCA
This sequence comes from Cicer pinnatifidum, assembly GCA_037974775.1. NCBI lineage: Eukaryota > Viridiplantae > Streptophyta > Magnoliopsida > Fabales > Fabaceae > Cicer > Cicer pinnatifidum. The sequence goes on along the minus strand of JBBPBR010001875.1, from coordinate 674,292 downwards.
ATAGGTGTGTTTGTGTCATTGGATGATCAACTAGGTCATTTTCGTCCTCCCTAGGTTTATTCTTGTCCAATTAGGGTTTTTAACCAATCTTGTGCATCCAATAAGCTTGTTTGTGTCATTGAATTAATATTTAGGTCATTTTCGTTCTCCCTAGACATATTATTGTCCAATTAGGGTTTTTAACCAATCTTATGCATCCAATAGGTGTGTTTGTCTCATTGGATGATAAATTAGGTCATTTCCGTCCTCCCTAGGCATATTCTTGTCCATTGAGGGTTTTTAACCAATCTTGTGCATCCAATAGGTGTGTTTGTGTCATTGGATGATCAATTAGGTCATTTTCGTCCTCCCTGGGCTTATTCTTGTCCAATTAGGGTTTTTAACCAATCTTGTGCATCCACTAAGTTGAGTTGTTTCAATGGATTAACATTTAGGTCATTTTCGTCCTCCCTATGCTTTTTCTTGTCCAATTAGGGTTTTTAACCAATCTTGTGCATCCAATAGGTGTGTTTGTGTCATTGGATGATCAATAAGGTCATTTTCGTTCTCCCTAGGCTTATTCTTGTCCAATTAGGGTTTTTAACCAATCTTGTGCATCCAATAGGTGTGTTTGTGTCATTGGATGATCAATTAGGTCATTTTCGTCCTCCCTAGGCTTATTCTTGTCCAATTAGGGTTTTTAACCAATCTTGTGCATCCAATAAGTTGAGTTGTTTCATTGGATTAACATTTAGGTCATTTTCGTCCTTTCTATGCTTATTCTTGTCCAATTAGGGTTTTTAACCAATCTTGTGCATCCAATAAGTTCATTTGTGTCATTGGATTAACATTTAGGTCATTTTCGACGTCATCCCTAGGCATATTCTTGTCCAATTAGGGTTTTTAACCAATCTTGTGTATCCAATAGGTGTGTTTGTGTCATTGGATGATCAATTAGGTCATTTTCGTCCTCCCTAGGCTTATTCTTGTCCAATTAGGGTTTTTAACAAATCTTGTGCATCCAAAAGGTGTGTTTGTGTCATTGGATGATCAATTAGGTCATTTTCGTCCTCCCTAGGCTTATTCTTGTCCAATTAGGTTTTTTAACCAATCTTGTGCATCCAATAAGTTGAGTTGCGTCATTTGATTAACATTTAGGTCATTTTCGTCCTCCCTAGGCTTATTCTTGTCCAATTAGGGTTTTTAACCAATCTTGTGCATCCAATAAGTTCATTTGTGTCATTGGATTTACATTTAGGTCATTTTCGTCCTCCCTAGGCATATTCTTGTCCAATTAGGGTTTTTAACCAATCTTGTGCATCCAATAGGTGTGTTTTTGTCATTGGATGATCAATTAGGTCATTTTCGTCCTCCCTATGCATATTCTTGTCCAATTAGGGTTTTTAACCAATCTTGTGCATCCAATAGGTGTGTTTGTGTCATTGGATGATCAATTAGGTCATTTTCGTCCTCCCTAGGCTTATTCTTGTCCAATTAGGGTTTTTAACCAATCTTGTGCATCCAATAAGTTTGTTTGTTTCATTGAATTAATATTTATGTCATTTTCGTCCTCCCTAGGCATATTCTTGTCCAATTAGGGTTTTTAACAAATCTTGTGCATCCAATAGGTGTGTTTGTGTCATTGGATGATCAATTAGGTCATTTTCGTCCTCCCTAGGCTTATTCTTGTCCAATTAGGGTTTTTATCCAATCTTGTGCATCCAATAAGTTCATTTGTGTCATTGGATTAACATTTAGGTCATTTTCGTCCTCCCTAGGCATATTCTTGTCCAATTAGGGTTTTTAACCAATCTTGTGCATCCAATAGGTGTGTTTGGGTCATTGGATGATCAATTAGGTCATTTTGATCCTCCCTAGGCTTATTCTTGTCCAATTAGGGTTTTTAACCAATCTTGTGCATCCAATATGTTCATTTGTGTCATTGGATTAACATTTAGGTCATTTTCGTCCTCCCTAGGCATACTCTTGTCCAATTAGGGTTTTTAACCAATCTTGTGCATCCAATAGGTGTGTTTGTGTCATTGGATGATCAATTAGGTCATTTTCGTCCTCCCTAGGCTTATTCTTGTCCAATTATGGTTTTTAACCAATCTTGTGCATCCAATAGGTGTGTTTGTGTCATTGGATGGTCAATTAGGTCATTTTCGTCCTCCCTAGGCATATTCTTGTCCTATTAGGGTTTTTAACCAATCTTGTGCATCCAATAGGTGTGTTTGTGTCATTGGATGATCAATTAGGTCATTTTCGTCCTCCCTAGGCTTATTCTTGTCCAATTAGGGTTTTTAACCAATCTTGTGCATCCAATAGGTGTGTTTGTGTCATTGGATGATCAACTAGGTCATTTTCGTCCTCCCTAGGCATATTCTTGTCCTATTAGGGTTTTTACCCAATCTTGTGCATCTAATAGGTGTGTTTGTGTCTTTGGATGATCAATTAGGTCATTTTCGTCCTCCCTAGGCATATTCTTGTCCAATTAGGGTTTTTAACCAATCTTGTGCATCCAATAGGTGTGTTTGTGTCATTGGATGATCAATTAGGTCATTTTCGTCCTCCCTAGGCTTATTCTTGTCCAATTAGGGTTTTTAACCAATCTTGTGCATCCAATAAGTTCATTAGTGTCATTGGATGATCAATTTGGTTATTTTCGTCCTCCCTAGGCATATTCTTGTCCAATTAGGGTTTTTCACCAATCTTGTGCATCCAATAAGTTCATTTGTGTTATTGGATTAACATTAGGTCATATTCGTCCTCCCTAGGCGTATTCTTGTCCAATTAGGGTTTTTAAGCAATCTTGTGCATCCAATAGGTGTGTTTGTGTCACTGGATGATCAATTAGGTCATTTTCGTCCTCCCTAGGCATATTCTTGTCCAATTAGGGTTTTTAACCAATCTTGTGCATCCAATAGGTGTGTTTGTGTCATTGGATGATCAATTAGGTCATTTTCGTCCTCCTTGGGCTTATTGTTGTCCAATTAGGGTTTTTAACCGATCTTTTGCATCCAATAGGTGTGTTTGTGTCATTGGATGATCAATTAGGTCATTTTCGTCCTCCCTAGGCATATTCTTGTCCAATTAGGGTTTTTAACCAATCTTGTGCATCCAATAGGTGTGTTTGTGTCATTCGATGATCAATTAGTTCATTTTCGTCCTCCATAGGCTTATTCTTGTCCAATTAGGGTTTTTAACCAATCTTGTGCATCCAATAGGTGTGTTTGTGTCATTGAATGATCAATTAGGTCATTTTCGTCCTTCGAAGGCTTATTCTTGTCCAATTAGGGTTTTTAACCAATCTTGTGCATCCAATAGGTGTGTTTGTGTCATTGGATGATCAATTAGGTCATTTTCGTCCTCCCTAGGCTTATTCTTGTCCAATTAGGGTTTTTAACCAATCTTGTGCATCCAATAGGTGTGTTTGTGTCATTGGATGATCAATTAGGTCATTTTCGTCCTCCCTAGGCATATTCTTGTCCAATTAGGGTTTTTAACCAATCTTGTGCATCCAATAGGTGTGTTTGTGTCATTGGATGATCAATTAGGTCATTTTCGTCCTCCCTAGGCTTATTCTTGTCCAATTAGGGTCTTTAACCAATCTTCTGCATCCGATAAGTTTGTTTGTATCATTGAATTAATATTTAGGTCATTTTTGTCCTCCCTAGGCATATTCTTGCCCAATTAGGGTTTTTAACCAATCTTGTGCATCCAATAGGTGTGTTTGTGTCATTGGATGATCAATTAGGTCATTTTCGTCCTCCCTAGGCTTATTCTTGTTCAATTAGGGTTTTTAACCAATCTTGTGCATCCAATAGGTGTGTTTGTGTCATTGGATGATCAATTAGGTCATTTTCATCCTTCCTAGGCTTATTCTTGTCCAATTAGGGTTTTTAACCAACCTTGTGCATCCAATAGGTGTGTTTGTGTCATTGGATGATCAATTAGGTCATTTTCGTCCTCCCTAGGCTTATTCTTGTTCAATTAGGGTTTTTAACCAATCTTGTGCATCCAATAGGTGTGTTTGTGTCATTGGATGATCAATTAGGTCATTTTCGTCCTCCCTAGGATTATTCTTGTCCAATTAGGGTTTTTAACCAACGTTGTGCATCCAATAGGTGTGTTTGTGTCATTGGATGATCAATTACGTCATTTTGATCCTCCCTAGGCTTATTCTTGTCCAATTAGGGTTTTTAACCAATCTTGTGCATCCAATAGGTGTGTTTGTGTCATTGGATGATAAATTAGGTCATTTTAGTCCTCCCTAGGCTTATTCTTGTTCAATTAGGGTTTTTAAGCAATCTTGTTCATCCAATAGGTGTGTTTGTGTCATTGGATGATTAATTACGTCGTTTACGTCTTCCCTAGGCTTATTCTTGTCCAATTAGGGTTTTTAACCCATCTTGTGCATCAAATAGGCGTGTTTGTGTCATTGGATGATCAATTAGGTCATTTTCGTCCTCCTGAAGCTTATTCTCGACCAATTAAGGTTTTTAACCTATCTTGTGCATCCAATAGGTGTATTTGTGTCATTGGATGATCAATTAGGTCATTTTCGTCCTCCCTAGGCTTATTCTTGTCCAATTAGGGTTTTTAACCAATCTTGTTAATCCAATAGGTGTGTTTGTGTCATTGGATGATGAATTACGTCAATTTGATCCTCCCTAGGCTTATTCTTGTCCAATTAGGGGTTTTAACCAATCTTGTGCATCCAATAAGTTCATTTGTGTCATTGGATTAACATTTAGGTCATTTTCGTCCTCCATAGCCTTATTCTTGTCCAATTAGGGTTTTTAACCAATCTTGTGCATCTAATAGGTGTGTTTGTGTCATTGGAGGATCAATTAGGTCATTTTCGTCCTCACTAGGCTTATTCTTGTCCAATTAGGGTTTTTAGCCAATCTTGTGCATCCAATAGGTGTGTTTGTGTCATTGGATGATCAATTAGGTCATTTTCTTCCTCCCTAGGCATATTCTTGTCCAATTAGGGTTTTTAACCAATCTTGTGCATCCAATAGGTGTGTTTGTGTCATTGGATGATCAATTAGGTCATTTTGATCCTCCCTAGGCTTATTCTTGTCCAATTAGGGTTTTTAACCAATCTTGTGCATCCAATAAGTTCATTTGTGTCATTGGATTAACATTTAGGTCATTTTCGTCCTCCCTAGGCATATTCTTGTCCAATTAGGGTTTTTAACCAATCTTGTGCATCCAATAGGTGTGTTTGGGTCATTGGATGATCAATTAGGTCATTTTGATCCTCCCTAGGCTTATTCTTGTCCAATTAGGGTTTTTAACCAATCTTGTGCATCCAATATGTTCATTTGTGTCATTGGATTAACATTTAGGTCATTTTCGTCCTCCCTAGGCATACTCTTGTCCAATTAGGGTTTTTAACCAATCTTGAGCATCCAATAGGTGTGTTTGTGTCATTGGATGATCAATTAGGTCATTTTCGTCCTCCCAAGGCTTATTCTTGTTCAATTAGGGTTTTTAACCAATCTTGTGCATCCAATAGGTGTGTTTGTGTCATTGGATGATCAATTAGGTCATTTTCGTCCTCCCGAAGCTTATTCTGGACCAATTAGGGTTTTTAACCAATCTTGTGCATCCAATAGGTTCATTTGTGTCATTGGATTAACATTTAGGTCATTTTCGTTCTCCCTAGTCATATTCTTATCCATTTAGGGTTTTTAACCAATCTTGTGCATCCAATAGGTGTGTTTGTGTCATTGGATGATCAATTAGGTCATTTTCGTCCACCCTAGGCTTATTTTTGTCCAATTAGGGTTTTTAGCTAATCTTGTGCATCCAATAGGTGTGTTTGTGTCATTAGATGATCAATTAGGTCATTTTCGTCCTCCCTAGGCTTATTCTTGTCCAATTAGGGTTTTAGCCAATCTTGTGCATCCAATAGGTGTGTCTGTGTCATTGGATGATCAATTAGGTCATTTTCTTCCTCCCTAGGCTTATTCTTGTCCAATTAGGGTTTTTAACCCATCTTGTGCATCCAATAGATGTGTTTGGGTCATTGGATGATCAATTACGTCATTTTGATCCTCCCTAGGCTTATTCTTGTCCAATTAGGGTTTTTAACCAATCTTGTGCATCCAATAAGTTCATTTGTGTCATTGGATTAACATTTAGGTTATTTTCGTCCTCCCTAGGCATATTCTTGTCCAATTAGGGTTTTTAACCCATCTTGTGCATCCAATAGGTGTGTTTGTGTCTTTGGATGATCAATTAGGTCATTTTGATCCTCCCTAGGCTTATTCTTGTCCATTTAGGGTTTTTAACGAATCTTGTGCATCCAATAAGTTCATTTGTGTCATTGGATTAACATTTAGGTCATTTTCGTCCTCCCTAGGCATATTCTTGTCCAATTATGGTTTTTAAACAATCTTGAGCATCCAATAGGTGTGTTTGTGTCATTGAATGATCAATTAGGTCATTTTCGTCCCCCCTATGCTTATTCTTGTCCAATTAGGGTTTTTAACCATTCTTGTGCATCCAATAGGTGTGTTAGTGTCATTGGATGATCAATTAGGTCATTTTCGTCCTCCAGAAGCTTATTCTCAACCAATTAGGGTTTTTAACCAATCTTGTGCATCCGATAGGTTCATTTGTGTCATTGGATTAACATTTAGGTCATTTCCGTCCTCCCTAGTCATATTCTTATCCAATTAGGGTTTTTAACCAATCTTGTGCATCCAATAGGTGTGTTTGTGTCATTGGATGATCAATTAGGTCATTTTCGTCCTCCCTAGGCTTATTCTTGTTCAATTAGGGTTTTTAACCAATTTTGTGCATCCAATAGGATTGTTTGTGTCATTGGATGATCAATTAGGTCATTTTCGTCCTCCCTAGGCTTATTGTTGTCCAATTAGGGTTTTTAACCAATCTTTTGCATCGAATAAGTTTATTTGTGTCATTGTATTAACATTTAGGTCATTTTCGTCCTCCTTAAGCGTATTCTTGTCCAATTAGGGTTTTTAGGCAATCTTGTGCATCCAATAGGTGTGTTTGTGTCATTGGATGATCAATTAGGTCATTTTCGTCCTCCCTAGGCTTATTCTTGTGCAATTAAGGTTTTTAACCAATCTTGTGCATCCAATAGGTGTGTTTGTGTCATTGGATGATAAATTAGGTCATTTTCGTCCTCCCTAGGCTTATTCATGTTCAATTAGGGTTTTTAACCAATCTTGTTCATCCAATAGGTGTGTTTGTGTCATTGGATGATCAATTAGGTCATTTTCGCCTTCCCTAGGCTTATTCTTGTCCAATTAGGGTTTTTAACCCATCTTGTGCATCAAATAGGTGTGTTTGTGTCATTGGATGATCAATTAGGTCATTTTCGTCCTCCCGAAGCTTATTCTCGGTCAATTAGGGTTTTTAAGCAATCTTGTGCATCCAATAGGTTCATTTGTGTCATTGGATTAACATTTAGGTCATTTTCGTCCTCCCTAGTCATATTCTTATCCAATTAGGGTTTTTAACCAATCTTGTGCATCCAATAGGTGTATTTGTGTCATTGGATGATAAATTAGGTCATTTTCGTCCTCCCTAGGCTTATTCTTGTTCAATTAGGGTTTTTAACCAAACTTGTTCATCCAATAGGTGTGTTTGTGTCATTGGATGATCAATTTGGTCATTTTCGTCATCCCTAGGCTTATTCTTGTCCAATTAGGGTTTTTAACCCATGTTGTGCATCAAATAGGTGTGTTTGTGTCATTAGATGATCAATTAGGTCATTTTCGTCCTCCCGAAGCTTATTCTCGACCAATTAGGGTTTTTAACCAATCTTGTGCATCCAATAGGTTCATTTGTGTCATTGGATTAACATTTAGGTCATTTCCGTCCTCCCTAGTCATATTCTTATCCAATTAGGGTTTTTAACCAATCTTGTGCATCCAATAGGTGTGTTTGTGTCATTGAATGATCAATTAGGTCATTTTCGTCCCCCCTATGCTTATTCTTGTCCAATTAGGGTTTTTAACCATTCTTGTGCATCCAATAGGTGTGTTAATGTCATTGGATGATCAATTAGGTCATTTTCGTCCTCCAGAAGCTTATTCTCAACCAATTAGGGTTTTTAACCAATCTTGTGCATCCGATAGGTTCATTTGTGTCATTGGATTAACATTTAGGTCATTTCCGTCCTCCCTAGTCATATTCTTATCCAATTAGGGTTTTTAACCAATCTTGTGCATCCAATAGGTGTGTTTGTGTCATTGGATGATCAATTAGGTCATTTTCGTCCTCCCTAGGCTTATTCTTGTTCAATTAGGGTTTTTAACCAATTTTGTGCATCCAATAGGTTTGTTTGTGTCATTGGATGATCAATTTGCTCATTTTCGTCCTCCCTAGGCTTATTCTTGTCCAATTAGGGTTTTTAACCAATCTTGTGCATCCAATAGGTGTGTTTGTGTCATTGGATGATCAATTAGGTCATTTTCGTCCTCCCTAGGCTTATTCTTGTCCAATTAGGGTTTTTAACCAATCTTGTGCATCCAATAGGTGTGTTTGTGTCATTGGATGATCAATTAGGTCATTTTCGTCCTCCCTAGGGTTATTCTTGTCCAATTAGGGTTTTTAACCAATCTTGTGCATCCAATAAGTTCATTTGTGTCATTGGATGATTAATTAGGTCATTTTCGTCCTCCCTAGGCTTATTCTTGTCCAATTAGGGTTTTTAACCAATCTTGTGCATCCAATAGGTGTGTTTGTGTCATTGGATGATCAATTAGGTCATTTTCGTTCTCCCTAGGCATATTATTGTCCAATTAGGGTTTTTAACCAATCTTGTGCATCCAATAGGTGTGTTTGTGTCATTGGATGATCAATTAGGTCATTTTCGTCCTCCCTAGGCTTATTCTTGTCCAATTAGGGTTTTTAACCAATCTTGTGCATCCAATAAGTTGAGTTGTGTCATTGGATTAACATTTAGGTCATTTTCTTCCTCCCTAGGCTTATTCTTGTCCAATTAGGGTTTTTAACCAATCTTGTGAATCCAATAAGTTCATTTGTGTCATTGGATTTACATTTAGGTCATTTTCGTCCTCCCTAGGCATATTCTTGTCCAATTAGGGTTTTTAACCAATCTTGTGCATCCAATAGGTGTGTTTGTGTCATTGGATGATCAATTAGGTCATTTTCATCATCCCAAGGCTTATTCTTGTCCAATTAGAGTTTTTAACCAATCTTGTGCATCCAATAACTTTGTTTGTGTCATTGAATTAATATTTAGGTCATTTTCGTCCTCCTTAGGCATATTCTTGTCGAATTAGGGTTTTTAACCAATCTTGTGAATCCAATCGGTGTGTTTCTGTCATTGGATGATCAATTAGGTCATTTTCGTCCTCCCTAGGCTTATTCTTGTCCAATTAGGGTTTTTAACCAATCTTGTGCATCCAATAGGTGTGTTTGTGTCATTGGATGATCAATTAGGTCATTTTCGTCCTCCCTAGGCTTATTCTTGTCCAATTAGGGTTTTTAACCAATCTTGTGCATCCAATAGGTGTGTTTGTGTCATTGGATGATCAATTAGGTCATTTTCGTCATCCTTAGGCATATTCTTGTCCAATTAGGGTTTTTAACCAATCTTGTGCATCCAATAGGTGTGTTTGTGTCATTGGATGATCAATTAGGTCATTTTCGTCCTCCCTAGGCTTATTCTTGTCCAATTAGGGTTTTTAACCAATCTTGTGCATCCAATAGGTGTGTTTGTGTTATTGGATGATCAATAAGGTCATTTTCGTCCTCCCTAGGCATATTCTTGTCCAATTAGGGTTTTTAACCAATCTTGTGCATCCAATAGGTGTGTTTGTGTCATTGGATGATCAATTAGGTCATTTTCGTCCTCCCTAGGCTTATTCTTGTCCAATTAGGGTTTTTAACCAATCTTGTGCATCCAATAGGTGTGTTTGTGTCATTGGATGATCAATTAGGTCATTTTCGTCCTCCATAGACATATTCTTGTCCAATTAGGGTTTTTAACCAATCTTGTGCATCCAATAAGTTCATTTGTGTCATTGGATTAACATTTAGGTCATTTTCGTCCTCCCTAGGCATATTCTTGTCCAATTAGGGTTTTTAACCAATCTTGTGCATCCAATAGGTGTGTTTGTGTCATTGGAAGATCAATTAAGTCATTTTCGTCCTCCCTAGGCTTATTCTTGTCCAATTAGGGTTTTTAACCAATCTTGTGCATCCAATAAGTTCATTTGTGTCATTGGATGATCAATTAGGTCATTTTCGTCCTCCCTAGGCTTATTCTTGTCCAATTAGGGTTTTTAACCAATCATGTGCATCCAATAAGTTCATTTGTGTCATTGGATTAACATTTAGGTCATTTTCGTCCTCCCTAGGCATATTATTGTCAAATTAGGGTTTTTAACCAATCTTGTGCATCCAATAGGTGTCTTTGTGTCATTGGGTGATCAATTAGGTTATTTTCGTCCTCCCTAGGCATATTCTTGTCCAATTAGGGTTTTTAACCAATCTTGTGCATCCAATAGGTGTGTTTGTGTCATTGGATGATCAATTAGGCCATTTTCGTCCTCCCTAGGCTTATTTTTGTCCAATTAGGGTTTTTAACCAATCTTGTGCATCCAATAGGTGTGTTTGTGTCATTGGATGATCAATTAGGTCATTTTCGTCCTCCCTAGGCTTATTCTTGTCCAATTAGGGTTTTTAACCAATCTTGTGCATCCAATAAGTTCATTTGTGTCATTGGATTAACATTTAGGTCATTTTCGTCCTCCTTAGGCATATTGTTGTCCATTTAGGGTTTTTAGCCAATCTTGTGCATCCAATAGGTGTGTTTGTGTCATTGGATGATCAATTAGGTCATTTTCGTCCTCCCTAGGCTTATTCTTGTCCAATTAGGGTTTTTAACCAATCTTGTGCATCCAATAGGTGTGTTTGTGTCATTGGATGATCAATTAGGTCATTTTAGTCCTCCCTAGTGTTATTCTTGTCCAATTAGGATTTTTAACCAATCTTGTGCATCCAATAGGTGTGTTTGTGTCATTGGATGATCAATTACGTCATTTTGATCCTCCCTAGGCTTATTCTTGTCCAATTAGGATTTTTAACCAATCTTGTGCATCCAATAGGTTTGTTTGTGTCATTGGATGATCAATTAGGTCATTTTCGTCCTCCCTAGACTTATTCTTGTCCAATTAGGGTTTTTAACCAATGTTGTGCATCCAATAGGTGTGTTTGTGTCATTGGATGATCAATTACGTCATTTTGATCCTCCCTAGGCTTATTCTTGTCCAATTAGGGTTTTTAACCAATCTTGTGCATCCAATAAGTTCATTTGTGTCATTGGATTAACATTTAGGTTATTTTCGTCCTCCCTAGGCATATTCTTGTCCAATTAGGGTTTTTAACCAATCTTGTGCATCCAATAGGTGTGTTTGTGTCATTGGATGATCAATTAGGTCATTTTGATCCTCCCTAGGCTTATTCTTGTCCAATTAGGGTTTTTAACCAATCTTGTGCATCCAATAAGTTCATTTGTGTCATCGGATTAACATTTAGGTCATTTTCGTCCTCCTTAGGCATATTCTTGTCCAATTAGGGTTTTTAACCAATCTTGTGCATCCAATAGGTGAGTTTATGTCATTGGATGATCAATTAGGTCATTTTCGTCCTCCCTAGGCTTATTCTTGTTCAATTAGGGTTTTTAACCAATCTTGTTCATCCAATAGGTGTGTTTGTGTCATTGGATGATCAATTAGGTCATTTTCGTCATCCCTAGGCTTATTCTTGTCCAATTAGGGTTTTTAACCCATGTTGTGCATCAAATAGGTGTGTTTGTGTCATTAGATGATCAATTAGGTCATTTTCGTCCTCCCGAAGCTTATTCTCGACCAATTAGGGTTTTTAACCAATCTTGTGCATCCAATAGGTTCATTTGTGTCATTGGATTAACATTTAGGTCATTTCCGTCCTCCCTAGTCATATTCTTATCCAATTAGGGTTTTTAACCAATCTTGTGCATTCAATAGGTGTGTTTGTGTCATTGAATGATCAATTAGGTCATTTTCGTCCCCCCTATGCTTATTCTTGTCCAATTAGGGTTTTTAACCATTCTTGTGCATCCAATAGGTGTGTTAATGTCATTGGATGATCCATTAGGTCATTTTCGTCCTCCAGAAGCTTATTCTCAACCAATTAGGGTTTTTAACCAATCTTGTGCATCCGATAGGTTCATTTGTGTCATTGGATTAACATTTAGGTCATTTCCGTCCTCCCTAGTCATATTCTTATCCAATTAGGGTTTTTAACCAATCTTGTGCATCCAATAGGTGTGTTTGTGTCATTGGTTAATCAATTAGGTCATTTTCGTCCTCCCTAGGCTTATTCTTGTTCAATTTGGGTTTTTAACCAATCTTGTGCATCCAATAGGTTTGTTTGTGTCATTGGATGATCAATTAGGTCATTTTCGTCCTCCCTAGGCTTATTCTTGTCCAATTAGGGCTTTTAACACATCTTGTGCATCAAATAGGTGTGTTTGTGTCATTGGATGGTCAATTAGGTCATTTTCGTCCTCCCTAGGCTTATTCTTGTTCAATTAGGGTTTTTAACCAATCTTGTGCATCCAATAGGTGTGTTAGTGTCATTGGATGATCAATTAGGTCATTTTCGTCCTCCCGAAGCTTATTCTCGACCAATTAGGGTTTTTAACCAATTTTGTGCATCCAATAGGTTCATTTGTGTCATTGGATTAACATTTAGGTCATTTTCGTCCTCCCTAGTCATATTCTTATCCAATTAGGGTTTTTAATCAATCTTGTGCATCCAATAGGTTTGTTTGTGTCATTGGATGATCAATAAGGTCATTTTCGTCCTCCCTAGTCATATTCTTGTCCAATTAGGGTTTTTAACCAATCTTGAACATCCAATAGGTGTGTTTGTGTCATTGGATGATCAATTAGGTCATTTTCGTCCTCCCGAAGCTTATTCTCGACCAATTAGGGTTTTTAACCAATCTTGTTCATCCAATAGGTTCATTTGTGTCATTGGATTAACATTTAGGTCATTTTCGTCCTCCCTAGTCATATTCTTATCCAATTAGGGTTTTAAATCAATCTTGTGCATCCAATAGGTGTGTTTGTGTCATTGGATGATCAATTAGGTCATTTTCGTCCTCCCTAGGCTTATTCTTGTCCAATTAGGGTGTTTAACCAATCTTGTGCATCCAATAGGTGTGTTTGTGTCATTGGATGATAAATTAGGTCATTTTCGTCCTCCCTAGGCTTATTCTTGTTCAATTAGGGTTTTTAACCAATCTTGTGCATCCAATAGGTGTGTTTGTGTCATTGGATGATCAATTAGGTCATTTTCGTCCTCCCTAGGCTTATTCTTGTCCAATTACGGTTTTTAACCAATCTTGTGCATCCAATAGGTGTGTTAGTGTCATTGGATGATCAATTAGGTCATTTTCGTCCTCCCGAAGCTTATTCTCGACCAATTAGGGTTTTTAACCAATCTTGTGCATCCAATAGGTTCATTTGTGTCATTGGATTAACATTTAGGTCATTTTCGTCCTCCTTAGGCATATTCTTGTCCATATAGGGTTTTTAGCCAATCTTGTGCATCCAATAGGTGTGTGTGTGTCATTGGATGATCAATTAGGTCATTTTCGTCCTCCCTAGGCTTATTCTTGTCCAATTATGGTTTTTAACCAATCTTGTGCATCCAATAGGTTTGTTTGTGTCATTGGATGATCAATTAGGTCATTTTCGTCCTCCCTAGGCTTATTCTTGTCCAATTACGGTTTTTAACCAATCTTGAGCATCCAATAGGTGTGTTTGTGTCATTGGATGATCAATTAGGTCATTTTCGTCCTCCCGAAGCTTATTCTCGACCAATTAGGGTTTTTAACCAATCTTGTTCATCCAATAGGTTCATTTGTGTCATTGGATTAACATTTAGGTCATTTTCGTCCTCCCTAGTCATATTCTTATCCAATTAGGGTTTTAAATCAATCTTGTGCATCCAATAGGTGTGTTTGTGTCATTGGATGATCAATTAGGTCATTTTCGTCCTCCCTAGGCTTATTCTTGTCCAATTATGGTTTTTAACCAATCTTGTGCATCCAATAGGTTTGTTTGTGTCATTGGATGATCAATTAGGTCATTTTCGTCCTCCCTAGGCTTATTCTTGTCCAATTAGGGTTTTTAACCAATCTTGTGCATCCAATAACTTTGTTTGTGTCATTAAATTAATATTTAGGTCATTTTCGTCATCCCTAGGCATATTCTTGTCCAATTAGGGTTTTTAACCAATCTTGTGCATCCAATAGGTGTGTTTGTGTCATTGGATGATCAATTAGGTCATTTTCGTCCTCCCTAGGCTTATTCTTGTCCAATTAGGGTTTTTAACCAATCTTGTGCATCCAATAGGTTGAGTTGTGTCATTGGATTAACATTTAGGTTATTTTCGTCCTCCCTAGGCTTATTCTTGTCCAATTATGGTTTTTAACCAATCTGGTGCATCCAATAGGTGTGTTTGTGTCATTGGATGATCAGTTAGGTCATTTTCGTCCTCCCTAGGCTTATTCTTGTCCAATTAGGGTTTTTAACCAATCTTGTGCATCCAATAGGTGTGTTTGTGTCATTGGATGATCAATTAGGTTATTTTCGTCCTCCCTAGGCTTATTCTTGTCCAATTAGGGTTTTTAACCAATCTTGTGCATCCAATAGGTGTGTTTTTGTCATTGGATGATCAATTAGGTCATTTTCGTCCTCCCTAGGCTTATTCTTGTCCAATTAGGGTTTTTAACTAATTTTGTGCATCCAATAAGTTCATTTGTGTCATTGGATGACCAATTAGGTCATTTTCGTCCTCCATAGGCTTATTCTTGTCCAATTAGGGTTTTTAACCAATCTTGTGCGTCCAATATGTGTGTTTGTGTCATTGGATGATCAATTAGGTCATTTTTGTCCTCCCTAGGCTTATTCTTGTCCAATTAGGGTTTTTAACCAATCTTGTGCATCCAATAGGTGTGTTTGTGTCATTGGATGATCAATTAGGTCATTTTCGTCCTCCCTAGGCTTATTCTTGTCCAATTAGGGTTTTTAACCAATCTTGTGCATCCAATAAGTTCATTTGTGTCATTGGATTAACATTTAGGTCATTTTCGTCCTTCCTAGGCATATTCTTGTCAAATTAGGGTTTTTAACCAATATTGTGCATCCAATAGGTGTGTTTGTGTCATTGGATGATCAATTAGGTCATTTTCGTCCTCCCTAGGCATATTCTTGTCCAATTAGGGTTTTTAACCAATCTTGTGCTTCCAATAGGTGTGTTTGTGACATTGGATGATCAATTAGGTCATTTTCGTCCTCCCTAGGCTTATTCTTGTCCAATTAGGGTTTTTAACCAATCTTGTGCAGCCAATAAGTTTGTTTATGTCATTGAATTAATATTTAGGTCATTTTCGTCCTCCCTAGGCATATTCTTGTCCAATTAGGGTTTTTAACCAATCTTGTGCATCCAATAGGTGTGTTTGTGTCATTGGATGATCAATTAGGTCATTTTCGTCCTCCCTAGGCTTATTCTTGTCCAATTAGGGTTTTTAACCAATCTTGTGCATCCAATAGGTGTGTTTGTGTCATTGGAGTATCAATTAGGTCATTTTCGTCCTCCCTAGGCTTATTCTTGTCCAATTAGGGTTTTTAACCAATCTTGTGCATCCAATAGGTGTGTTTGTGTCATTGGATGATCAATTAGGTCATTTTCGTCCTCCCTAGGCTTATTCTTGTCCAATTAGGGTTTTTAACCAATCTTGTGCATCCAATAAGTTGAGTTGTGTCATTGAATTAACATTTAGGTCATTTTCGTCCTCCCTAGGCTTATTCTTGTCCAACTAAGGTTTTTAACCAATCTTGTGCATCCAATAGGTGTGTTTGTGTCATTGGATGATCAATTAGGTCATTTTCGTCCTCCCTAGGCTTATTCTTGTCCAATTAGGGTTTTTAACCAATCTTGTGCATCCAATAAGTTGAGTTGTGTCATTGGATTAACATTTAGGTCATTTTCGTCCTCCCTAGGCTTATTCTTGTCCAATTAAGGTTTTTAACCAATCTTGTGCATCCAATAGGTGTGTTTGTGGCAATGGATGATCAATTAGGTCATTTTCGTCCTCCCTAGGCTTATTCTTGTCCAATTAGGGTTTTTAACCAATCTTGTGCATCCAATAGGTGTGTTTGTGTCATTGGATGATCAATTAGGTCATTTTCGTCCTCCCTAGGCTTATTCTTGTCCAATTAGGGTTTTTAACCAATCAAGTGCATCCAATTGGTGTGTTTGTGTCATTGGATGATCAATTAGGTCATTTTCGTCGTCCCTAGGCATATTCTTGTCCAATTAGGGTTTTTAACCAATCTTGTGCATCCAATAGGTGTGTTTGTGTCATTGGATGATCAATTAGGTCATTTTCGTCCTCCCTAGGCTTATTCTTGTTCAATTAGGGTTTTTAACCAATCTTGTGCATCCAATAAGTTCATTTGTGTCATTGGATTAACATTTAGGTCATATCAGTCCTCCCTAGGCATATTCTTGTCCAATTAGGGTTTTTAACCAATCTTGTGCATCCAATAAGTTCATTTCTGTTATTGGATTAACATTTAGGTCATATTCGTCCTCCCTAGGCATATTCTTGTCCAATTAGGGTTTTTAACCAATCTTGTGCATCCAATAACTTTGTTTGTGTCATTGAATTAATATTTAGGTCATTTTCGTCCTGCCTAGGGATATTCTTGTCCAATTAGGGTTTTTAACCAATCTTGTGCATCCAATAGGTGTGTTTGTGTCATTGGATGATCAATTAGGTCATTTTCGTCCTCCCTAGGCTTATTCTTGTCCAATTAGGGTTTTTAACCAATCTTGTGCATCCAATAAGTTCATTTGTGTGATTGGATTAACATTTAGGTCATATCCGTCCTCCCTAGGCATATTCTTGTCCAATTAGGGTTTTTAACCAATTTTGTGCATCCAATAAGTTCATTTGTGTTATTGGATTAACATTTAGGTCATATTCGTCCTCCCTAGGCATATTCTTGTCCAATTAGGGTTTTTAACCAATCCTGTGCATCCAATAGGTGTGTTTGTGTCATTGGATGATCAATTAGGTCATTTTTGTCCTTCCTAAGCATATTCTTGTCCAATTAGGGTTTTTAACCAATCTTGTGCATCCAATAGGTGTGTTTGTGTCATTGGATGATCAATTAGGTCATTTTCGTCCTCCCTAGGCTTATTCTTGTCCAATTAGGGTTTTTAACCAATCTTGTGCATCCAATAGGTGTGTTTGTGTCATTGGATGATCAATTAGGTCATTTTCGTCCTCCCTAGGCTTATTCTTGTCCAATTAGGGTTTTTAACCAATCTTGTGCATCCAATAGGTGTGTTTGTGTCATTGGATGATCAATTAGGTCATTTTTGTCCTTCCTAGGCTTATTCTTGTCTAATTAGGGTTTTTAACCAATCTTGTGCATCCAATAGGTGTGTTTGTGTCATTGGATGATCAATTAGGTCATTTTCGTCCTCCCTATGCTTATTCTTGTCCAATTAGGGTTTTTAACCAATCTTGTGCATCCAATAGGTGTGTTTGTGTCATTGGATCATCAATTAGGTCATTTTCGTCCTCCCTAGGCTTATTCTTGTCAGATTAGGGTTTTTAACCAAACTAGTGCATCCGATAAGTTTGTTTGTGTCATTGAATTAATATTTAGGTCATTTTGGTCCTCCCTAGGCATATTCTTGTCCAATTAGGGTTTTTAACCAATCTTGTGCATCCAATTGGTGTGTTTGTGTCATTGGATGATCAATTAGGTCATTTTCGTCCTCCCTAGGCTTATTCTTGTCCAATTAGGGTTTTTAACCAATCTTGTACATCCAATAAGTTCATTTGTGTCATTGGATTAACATTTAGGTCATTTTCGTTCTCCCTAGGCTTATTCTTGTCCAATTAGGGTTTTTAACCAATCTTGTGCATCCAATAAGTTCATTTGTGTTATTGGATTAACATTTAGGTCATATTCGTCCTCCCTAGGATATTCTTGTCCAATTAGGGTTTTTAACCAATATTGTGCATCCAATAGGTGTGTTTGTGTCATTGGATGATCAATTAGGTCATTTTTGTCCTCCCTTGGCATATTCTTGTCCAATTAGGGTTTTTAACCAATCTTGTGCATCCAATAGGTGTGTTTGTGTCATTGGATGATCAATTAGGTCATTTTCGTCCTCCCTAGGCTTATTCTTGTCCAATTAGGGTTTTTAACCAATCTTGTACATCCAATAGGTTTGTTTGTGTCATTGGATGATCAATAAGGTCATTTTCGTCCTCCCTAGTCATATTCTTGTCCAATTAGGGTTTTTAACCAATCTTGAGCATCCAATAGGTGTGTTTGTGTCATTGGATGATCAATTAGGTCATTTTCGTCCTCTCGAAGCTTATTCTCGACCAATTAGGGTTTTTAACCAATCTTGTTCATCCAATAGGTTCATTTGTGTCATTAGATTAACATTTATGTCATTTTCGTCCTCCCTAGTCATATTCTTATCCAATTATGGTTTTAAATCAATCTTGTGCATCCAATAGGTGTGTTTGTGTCATTGGATGATCAATTAGGTCATTTTCGTCCTCCCTAGGCTTATTCTTGTCCAATTAGGGTTTTTAACCAATCTTGTGCATCCAATAGGTGTGTTTGTGTCATTGTATGATCAATTAGGTCATTTTCGTCCTCCCCAAGCTTATTCTGGACCAATTAGGGTTTTTAACCAATCTTGTGTATCCAATAGGTTCATTTGTGTCATTGGATTAACATTTAGGTCATTTTCGTCCTCCCTAGTCATATTCTTATCCAATTAGGGTTTTTAACCAATCTTGTGCATCCAATAGGTGTGTTTGTGTCATTGGATGATAAATTAGGTCATTTTCGTCCTCCCTAGGCTTATTGTTGTTCAATTAGGGTTTTTAACCAATCTTGTTCATCCAATAGGTGTGTTTGTGTCATTGGATGATCAATTAGGTCATTTTCGTCATCCCTAGGCTTATTCTTGTCCAATTAGGGTTTTTAACCCATGTTGTGCATCAAATAGGTGTGTTTGTGTCATTAGATGATCAATTAGGTCATTTTCGTCCTCCCGAAGCTTATTCTCGACCAATTAGGGTTTTTAACCAATCTTGTGCATCCATTAGGTTCATTTTTTGTCATTGGATTAACATTTAGGTCATTTCCGTCCTCCCTAGTCATATTCTTATCCAATTAGGGTTTTTAACCAATCTTGTGCATCCAATAGGTGTGTTTGTGTCATTGAATGATCAATTAGGTCATTTTCGTCCCCCCTATGCTTATTCTTGTCCAATTAGGGTTTTTAACCATTCTTGTGCATCCAATAGGTGTGTTAATGTCATTGGATGATCAATTAGGTCATTTTCGTCCTCCAGAAGCTTATTCTCAACCAATTAGGGTTTTTAACCAATCTTGTGCATCCGAAAGGTTCATTTGTGTCATTGGATTAACATTTAGGTCATTTCCGTCCTCCCTAGTCATATTCTTATCCAATTAGGGTTTTTAACCAATCTTGTGCATCCAATAGGTGTGTTTGTGTCATTGGATGATCAATTACGTCATTTTCGTCCTCCCTAGGCTTATTCTTGTTCAATTTGGGTTTTTAACCAATCTTGTGCATCCAATAGGTTTGTTTGTGTCATTGGATGATCAATTAGGTCATTTTCGTCCTCCCTAGGCTTATTCTTGTCCAATTAGGGCTTTTAACCCATCTTGTGCATCAAATAGGTGTGTTTGTGTCATTGGATGGTCGATTAGGTCATTTTCGTCCTCCTTAGGCTTATTCTTGTTCAATTAGGGTTTTTAACCAATCTTGTGCATCCAATAAGTTCATTTGTGTTATTGGATTAACATTTAGGTCATTTTCGTCCTCCTTAGGCATATTCTTGTTCAATTAGGGTTTTTAACCAATCTTGTGCATCCAATAGGTGTGTTTGTGTCATTGGATGATCAATTAGGTCATTTTCGTCCTCCCTAGGCTTATTCTTGTCCAATTATGGTTTTAAACCAATCTTGTGCATCCAATAGGTGTGTTTGTGTCATTGGATGATCAATTAGGTCATTTTCGTCCTCCCTAGGCTTATTCTTGTCCAATTAGGGTTTTTAACCAATCTTGTGCATCCAATAGGTGTGTTTGTGTCATTGGATGATCAATTAGGTCATTTTCGTCCTCCCTAGGCTTATTCTTGTCCAATTAGGGTTTTTAACCAATCTTTTGCATCCAATAGGTGTGTTTGTGTCAATTGATGATCAATTAGGTCATTTTCGTCCTCCCTAGGCTTATTCTTGTCCAATTAGGGTTTTTAACCAATCTTGTGCATCCAATAACTTTGTTTGTGTCATTGAATTAATATTTAGGTCATTTTCGTCCTCCCTAGGCATATTCTTGTCCAAGTAGGGGTTTTAACCAATCTTGTGCATCCAATAGGTGTGTTTGTGTCATTGGATGATCAATTAGGTCATTTTCGTCCTCCCTAGGCTTATTCTTGTCCAATTAGGGTTTTTAACCAATCTTGTGCATCCAATAAGTTTATTTATGTCATTGAATTAATATTTAGGTCATTTTCGTCCACCCTAGGCATATTCTGGTCCAATTAGGGTTTTTAACCAATCTTGTGCATCCAATAGGTGTGTTTGTGTCATTGGATGATCAATTAGGTCATTTTCGTCCTCCCTAGGCTTATTCTTGTCCAATTAGGGTTTTTAATCAATCTTGTGCATCCAATAAGTTCATTTGTGTCATTGGATTAACATTTAGGTCATTTTCGTCCTCCCTAGGCATATTCTTGAACAATTAGGGTTTTTAACCAATCTTGTGCTTCCAATAGGTGTGTTTGTGTCATTGGATGATCAATTAGGTCATTTTCTTCCTGCCTAGGCTTATTATTGTCCAATTAGGGTTTTTAACTAATCTTGTGCATCCAATAGGTGTGTTTGTGTCATTGGATGATCAATTAGGTCATTTTCGTCCTCCCTAGGCTTATTCTTGTCCAATTAGGGTTTTTAACCAATCTTGTGCATCCAATATGTTCATTTGTGTTATTGGATGATCAATTAGGTCATTTTCGTCCTCCCTAGGCATATTCTTGTCCAACTAGGGTTTTTAACCAATCTTGTGCATCCAATAGGTGTGTTTGTGTCATTGGATGATCAATTAGGTCATTTTCGTCCTCCCTAGGCTTATTCTTGTCCAATTAGGGTTTTTAACCAATCTTGTGCATCCAATAAGTTCATTTGTGTCATTGGATTATCATTTAGGTCATATCCGTCCTCCCTAGGCATATTCTTGTCCAACTAGGGTTTTTAACCAATCTTGTGCGTCCAATAGGTGTGTTTGTGTCATTGGATGATCAATTAGGTCTTTTTCGTCCTCCATAGGCTTATTCTTGTCCAATTAGGGTTTTTAACCAATCTTGTGCATCCAATAAGTTTGTTTGTGTCATTGAATTAATATTTAGGTCATTTTGGTCCTCCCTAGGCATATTCTTGTCCAATTAGGGGTTTTAGCCAATCTTGTGAATTCATAGGTGTGTTTATGTCATTGGATGATCAATTAGGTCATTTTCGTCCTCCCTAGGCATATTCTTGTCCAATTAGGGTTTTTAACCAATCTTGTGCATCCAATAGGTGTGTTTGTGTCATTGGATGATCAATTAGGTCATTTTCGTCCTCCCTAGGCTTATTCTTATCCAATTAGGGTTGTTAACCAATCTTGGGCATCCGATAAGTTTGTTTGTGTCATTGAATTAATATTTAGGTCATTTTCGTCTTCCCTAGGCATATTCTTGTCCAATTAGGGTTTTTAACCAATCTTGTGCATCCAATAGGTGTGTTTGTGTCATTGGATGATCAATTAGGTCATTTTCGTCCTCCCTAGGCTTATTCTTGTCCAATTAGGGTTTTTAACCAATCTTGTGCATCCAATAGGTGTGTTTGTGTCATTGGATGATCAATTAGGTCATTTTCGTCCTCCCTAGGCTTATTCTTGTCCAATTAGGGTTTTTAACCAATCTTGTGCATCCAATAGGTGTGTTTGTGTCATCGGACGATCAATTAGGTCTTTTTCGTCCTCCCTAGGCATATTCTTGTCAAATTAGGGTTTTTAACCAATCTTGTGCATCCAATAAGTTGAGTTGTGTCATTGGATTAACATTTAGGTCATTTTCGTCCTCCATAGGCTTATTCTTGTCCAATTAGGGTTTTTAACCAATCTTGTGCATCCAATAAGTTGAGCTGTGTCATTGGATTAACATTTAGGTCATTTTCGTCCTCCCTATGCTTATTCTTGTCCAATTAGGGTTTTTAACCAATCTTGTGCATCCAATAAGTTCATTTGTGTCATTGGATTAACATTTAGGTCATTTTCGTCCTCCCTAGGCATATTCTTGTCCAATTAGGGTTTTTAACCAATCTTGTGCATCCAATAGGTGTGTTTGTGTCATTGGATGATCAATTAAGTCATTTTCGTCCTCCCTAGGCTTATTCTTGTCCAATTATGGTTTTTAACCAATCTTGTGCATCCAATAGGTGTGTTTGTGTCATTGGATGATCAATTAGGTCATTTTCGTCCTCCCTAGGCTTATTCTTGTCCAATTAGGGTTTTTAACCAATCTTGTACATCCAATAGGTTTTTTTGTGTCATTGGATGATCAATAAGGTCATTTTCGTCCTCCCTTGTCATATTCTTGTCCAATTAGGGATTTTAACCAATCTTGAGCATCCAATAGGTGTGTTTGTGTCATTGGATGATCAATTAGGTCATTTTCATCCTCCCGAAGCTTATTCTCGACCAATTAGGGTTTTTAACCAATCTTGTTCATCCAATAGGTTCATTTGTGTCATTGGATTAACATTTAGGTCATTTTCGTCCTCCCTAGTCATATTCTTATCCAATTAGGGTTTTAAATCAATCTTGTGCATCCAATAGGTGTGTTTGTGTCATTGGATGATCAATTAGGTCATTTTCGTCCTCCCTAGGCTTATTCTTGTCCAATTAGGGTTTTTAACCAATCTTGTGCATCCAATAGGTGTGTTTGTGTCATTGGATGATCAATTAGGTCATTTTCGTCCTCCCTTGGCTTATTCTTGTCCAGGGTTTTTAACCAATCTTGTGCATCCAATAAGTTCATTTGTGTCATTGGATTTACATTTAGGTCATTTTCGTCCTCCCTAGGCATATTCTTGTCCAATTAGGGTTTTTAACCAATCTTGTGCATCCAATAGGTTTGTTTGTGTCATTGGATGATCAATTAGGTCATTTTCGTCCTCCCTAGGTATATTCTTGTCCAATTAGGGTTTTTAACCAATCTTGAGCATCCAATAGGTGTGTTTGTGTCATTGGATGATCAACTAGGTCATTTTCGTCCTCCCTAGGCTTATTCTTGTCCAATTATAGTTTTTAACCAATCTTGTGCATCCAATAGGTGTGTTTGTGTCATTGGATGATCAATTAGGTCATTTTCGTCCTCCCTAGGCTTATTCTTGTCCAATTACGGTTTTTAACCAATCTTGTGCATCCAATAGGTGTGTTAGTGTCATTGGATGATCAATTAGGTCATTTTCGTCCTCCCGAAGCTTATTCTCGACCAATTAGGGTTTTTAACCAATCTTGTGCATCCAATAGGTTCATTTGTGTCATTGGATTAACATTTAGGTCATTTTCGTCCTCCTTAGGCATATTCTTGTCCATTTAGGGTTTTTAGCCAATATTGTGCATCCAATAGGTGTGTTTTTGTCATTGGATGATCAATTAGGTCATTTTCGTCCTCCCTAGGCTTATTCTTGTCCAATTATGGTTTTTAACCAATCTTGTGCATCCAATAGGTGTGTTTGTGTCATTGGATGATCAATTAGGTCATTTTCGTCCTCCCTAAGCTTATTCTTGTCCAATTAGGGTTTTTAACCAATGTTGTCTATCCAATAGGTGTGTTTGTGTCATTGGATGATCAATTAGGTCATTTTCGTTCTCCCTAGGCTTATTCTTGTCCAATTAGGGTTTTTAACCAATCTTGTGCATCCAATAGGTGTGTTTGTGTCATTGAATTAATATTTAGGTTATTTTCGTCCTCCCTAGGCATATTCTTGTCCAATTAGGATTTTTAACCAATCTTGTGCATCCAATAAGTTCAATTGTTTCATTGGATGATCAATTAGGTCATTTTCGTCCTCCCTAGGCTTATTCTTGTCCAATTATGGTTTTTAACCAATCTTGTGCATCCAATAGGTGTGTTTGTGTCATTGGATGATCAATTAGGTCATTTTCGTCCTCCCTAGGCTTATTCTTGTCCAATTAGGGTTTTTAACCAATCTTGTGCATCCAATAGGTGTGTTTGTGTCATTGGATGATCAATTAGGTCATTTTTGTCCTCCCTAAGCTTATTCTTGTCCAATTAGGGTTTTTAACCATTCTTGTGCATCCAATAAGTTCATTTGTGTTATTGGATTAACATTTAGGTCATATTCGTCCTCCCTAGGCATATTCTTGTCCAATTATGGTTTTTAACCAATCTTGTGCATCCAATAGGTGTGTTTGTGTCATTGGATGATCAATTAGGTCATTTTCGTCCTCCTTAGGCATATTCTTGTCCAGTTAGGGTTTTTAACCAATCTTGTGCCTCCAATAGATGTGTTTGTGTCATTGGATGATCAATTAGGTCATTTTCGTCTTCCTAGGCTTATTCTTGTCCAATTAGGGTTTTTAACCAATCTTGTGCATCCAATAAGTTCATTAGTGTCATTGGATGATCAATTAGGTCATTTTCGTCCTCCCTAGGCATGTTCTTGTCCAACTAGGGTTTTTAACCAATCTTGTGCATCCAATAGGTGTGTTTGTGTCATTGGATGATCAATTTGGTCATTTTCGTCCTCCCTAGGCTTATTCTTGTCCAATTAGGGTTTTTAACCAATCTTGTGCATCCAACAAGTTTGTTTATGTCATTGAATTAATATTTAGGTCATTTTCGTCCTCCCTAGGCATATTCTTGACCAATTAGGGTTTTTAACCAATCTTGTGCATCCAATAGGTGTGTTTGTGTCATTGGATGATCAATTAGGTCATTTTCGTCCTCCCTAGGCTTATTCTTGTCCAATTAGGGTTTTTAACCAATCTTGTGCATCCAATAAGTTCATTTGTGTCATTGGATGATCAATTAGGTCATTTTCGTCCTCCCTAGGCATATTCTTGTCCAACTTGGCTTTTTAACCAATCTTGTGCATCCAATAGGTGTGTTTGTGTCATTTGATGATCAATTAGGTCATTTTCGTCCTCCTTCGGCTTATTCTTGTCCAATTAGAGTTTTTAACCAATCTTGTTCATCCAATAAGTTCATTTGTGTCATTGGATTAACATTTAGGTCATTTTCGTCCTCCCTAGGCATATTCTTGACCAATTAGGGTTTTTAACCAATCTTGTGCATCCAATAGGTGTGTTTGTGTCATTGGATGATCAATTAGGTCATTTTCGTCCTCCCTAGGCTTATTCTTGTCCAATTAGGATTTTTAACCAATCTTGTGCATCCAATAACTTTGTTTGTGTTATTGAATTAATATTTAGGTAATTTTCCTCCTCCCTAGGCATATTCTTGTCCAATTAGGGTTTTTAACCAATCATGGTCATCCAATAGGTTTGTTTGTGTCATTGGATGATCAATTAGGTCATTTTCGTCCTCCCTAGGCTTATTATTGTCCAATTAGGGTTTTTAACCAATCTTGTGCATCCAATAAGTTCATTTGTGTCATTGGAATAACATTTAGGTCATTTTCGTCCTCCGTAGGCATATTCTTGTCCAATTAGGGTTTTTAACCAATCTTGTGCATCCAATAGGTGTGTTTGTGTCATTGGATGATCAATTAGGTCATTTTCGTCCTCCCTAGGCTTATTCTTGTCCAATTAGGGTTTTTAACCAATCTTGTGCATCCAATAGGTTTGTTTATGTCATTGGATGATCAATTAGGTCATTTTCGTCCTCCCTAGGCATATTCTTGTCCAATTAGGGTTTTTAACCAATCTTGAGCATCCAATAGGTGTGTTTGTGTCATTGGATGATCAATTAGGTCATTTTGGTCCTCCCGAAGCTTATTCTCGACCAATTAGGGTTTTTAACCAATCTTGTTCATCCAATAGGTTCATTTGTGTCATTGGATTAACATTTAGGTCATTTTCGTCCTCCCTAGTCATATTCTTATCGAATTAGGGTTTTAAATCAATCTTGTGCATCCAATAGGTGTGTTTGTGTCATTGGATGATCAATTAGGTCATTTTCGTCCTCCCTAGGCTTATTCTTGTCCAATTAGGGTTTTTAACCAATCTTGTGCATCCAATAGGTGTGTTTGTGTCATTGTATGATCAATTAGGTCATTTTCGTCCTCCCCAAGCTTATTCTGGACCAATTAGGGTTTTTAACCAATCTTGTGTATCCAATAGGTTCATTTGTGTCATTGGATTAACATTTAGGTCATTTTCGTCCTCCCTAGTCATATTCTTATCCAATTAGGGTTTTTAACCAATCTTTTGCATCCAATAGGTGTGTTTGTGTCATTGGATGATCAATTAGGTCATTTTCGTCATTCCTAGGCTTATTCTTGTCCAATTATGGTTTTTAGGCAATCTTGTGCATCCAATAGGTGTGTTTGTGTTATTAGATGATACATTAGGTCATTTTCGTCCTCCCTAGGCTTATTCTCGACCAATTAGGAATTTTAGCCAATCTTGTGCATCCAATAGGTTCATTTGTGTCATTGGATGATCAATTAGGTCATTTTCTTCCTCCCTAGTCATATTCTTGTCCAATTAGGGTTTTTAACCAATCTTGTGCATCCAATAGGTGTGTTTGTGTCATTGGATGATCAATTAGGTCATTTTCGTCCTCCCTAGGCTTATTCTTGTTCAATTAGGGTTTTTAACCAATCTTGTGCATCCAATAGGTTTGTTTGTGTCATTGGATGATCAATTACGTCATTTTCGTCCTCCCTAGGCTTATTCTTGTCCAATTAGGGTTTTTAACCAATCTTGTGCATCCAATAGGTGTGTTTGTGTCATTGGATGATCAATTAGGTCATTTTCGTCCTCCCTAGACTTATTCTTGTCCAATTAGGGTTTTTAACCAATGTTGTGCATCCAATAGGTGTGTTTGTGTCATTGGATTATCAATTACGTCATTTTGATCCTCCCTAGGCTTATTCTTGTCCAATTAGGGTTTTTAACCAATCTTGTGCATCCAATAAGTTCATTTGTGTCATTGGATTAACATTTAGGTTATTTTCGTCCTCCCTAGCCATATTCTTGTCCAATTAGGGTTTTTAACCAATCTTGTGCATCCAATAGGTGTGTTTGTGTCATTGGATGATCAATTAGGTCATTTTGATCCTCCATAGGCTTATTCTTGTCCAATTAGGGTTTTTAACCAATCTTGTGCATCCAATAAGTTCATTTGTGTCATCGGATTAACATTTAGGTCATTTTCGTCCTCCTTAGGCATATTCTTGTCCAATTAGGGTTTTTAACCAATCTTGTGCATCCAATAGGTGAGTTTATGTCATTGGATGATCAATTAGGTCATTTTCGTCCTCCCTAGGCTTATTCTTGTTCAATTAGGGTTTTTAACCAATCTTGTTCATCCAATAGGTGTGTTTGTGTCATTGGATGATCAATTAGGTCATTTTCGTCATCCCTAGGCTTATTCTTGTCCAATTAGGGTTTTTAACCCATGTTGTGCATCAAATAGGTGTGTTTGTGTCATGAGATGATCAATTAGGTCATTTTCGTCCTACCGAAGCTTATTCTCGACCAATTAGGGTTTTTAACCAATCTTGTGCATCCATTAGGTTCATTTTTTGTCATTGGATTAACATTTAGGTCATTTCCGTCCTCCCTAGTCATATTCTTATCCAATTAGGGTTTTTAACCAATCTTGTGCATCCAATAGGTGTGTTTGTGTCATTGAATGATCAATTAGGTCATTTTCGTCCCCCCTATGCTTATTCTTGTCCAATTAGGGTTTTTAACCATTCTTGTGCATCCAATAGGTGTGTTAATGTCATTGGATGATCAATTAGGTCATTTTCGTCCTCCAGAAGCTTATTCTCAACCAATTAGGGTTTTTAACCAATCTTGTGCATCCGATAGGTTCATTTGTGTCATTGGATTAACATTTAGGTCATTTCCGTCCTCCCTAGTCATATTCTTATCCAATTAGGGTTTTTAACCAATCTTGTGCATCCAATAGGTGTGTTTGTGTCATTGGATGATCAATTAGGTCATTTTCGTCCTCCCTAGGCTTATTCTTGTTCAATTAGGGATTTTAACCAATCTTGTGCATCCAATAGGTGTGTTTGTGTCATTGGATGATCAATTAGGTCATTTTCGTCCTCCCTAGGCTTATTCTTGTCCAATTAGGGTTTTTAACCAATCTTGTGCATCCAATAGGTGTGTTTGTGTCATTGGTTGATCAATTAGGTCATTTTCGTCCTCCCTAGGCATATTCTTGTCCAATTAGGGTTTTTAACAAATCTTGTGCATCCAATAAGTTCATTTGTGTCATTGGATGATCAATTAGGTCATTTTCGTCCTCCCTAGGCTTATTCTTTCCCAATTAGGATTTTTAACCAATCTTGTGCATCCAATAGGTGTGTTTGTGTCATTGGATGATCAATTAGGTCATTTTCGTCCTCCCTAGGCTTATTCTTGTCCAATTAGGGTTTTTAACCAATCTTGTGCATCCAATAAGTTGAGTTGTGACATTGGATTAACATTTAGGTCATTTTCGTCCTCCCTAGGCTTATTCTTGTCCATTTAGGGTTTTTAACAAATCTTGTGCATCCAATAAGTTCATTTGTGTCATTGGATTAACATTTAGGTCATTTTCGTCCTCCCTAGGCATATTCTTGTCCAATTAGGGTTTTTAACCAATCTTGTGCATCCAATAGGTGTGTTTGTGTCATTGGATGATCAATTAGATCATTTTCGTCCTCCCTAGGCTTATTCTTGTCAATTTAGAATTTTTAACCAATCTTGTGCATCCAATAGGTGTGTTTGTGTCATTGGATGATCAATTAGGTCATT
Source organism: Cicer pinnatifidum (assembly GCA_037974775.1). Classification (NCBI taxonomy): domain Eukaryota; kingdom Viridiplantae; phylum Streptophyta; class Magnoliopsida; order Fabales; family Fabaceae; genus Cicer; species Cicer pinnatifidum. Next base: position 645,156 of record JBBPBR010001875.1, on the reverse strand, counting down.
TTCGTCCTCCCTAGGCTTATTCTTGTCCAATTAGGGTTTTTAACCAATCTTGTGCATCCAATAAGTTGAGTTGTGTCATTGGATTAACATTTAGGTCATTTTCATTCTCCCTAGGCTTATTCCTGTCCAATTAGGTTTTTAACCAATCTTGTGCATCCAATAAGTTCATTTGTTTCATTGGATTCACATTTAGGTCATTTTCGTCCTCCCTAGGCATATTCTTGTCCAATTAGGGTTTTTAACCAATCTTGTGCATCCAATAAGTTGAGTTGTGTCATTGAATTAACATTTAGGTCATTTTCGTCCTCCCAAGGCTTATTCTTGTCCAACTAAGGTTTTTAACCAATCTTGTGCATCCAATAGGTGTGTTTGTGTCATTGGATGATCAATTAGGTCATTTTCGTCCTCCCTAGGCTTATTCTTGTCCAATTAGGGTTTTTAACCAATCTTGTGCATCCAATAAGTTGAGTTGTGTCATTGGATTAACATTTAGGTCATTTTCCTCCTCCCTAGACTTATTCTTTTCCAATTAGGGTTTTTAACCAATCTTGTGCATCCAATAGGTGTGTTTGTGTCATTGGATGATCAATTAGGTCATTTTCGTCCTCCCTAGGCTTATTCTTGTCCAATTAGGGTTTTTAACCAATCTTGTGCATCCAATAAGTTGAGTTGTTTCATTGAATTAATATTTAGGTCATTTTCGTCCTCCCTAGGCTTATTCTTGTCCAATTAGGGTTTTTAACCAATCTTGTGCATCCAATAGGTGTGTTTGTGTCATTGGATGATCAATTAGGTCATTTTCGTCCTCCCTAGGCTTATTCTTGTCCAATTAGGGTTTTTAACCAATCTTGTGCATCCAATAGGTGTGTTTGTGTCATTGGATGATCAATTAGGTCATTTTCGTCCTCCCTAGGCTTATTCTTGTCCAATTAGGGTTTTTAACCAATCTTGTGCATCCAATAAGTTTGTTTGTGTCATTGAACTAAAATTAGGTCATTTTCGTCCTCCCTAGACATATTCTTGTCCAATTAGAGTTTTTAACCAATCTTGTGCATCCAATAGTCGTGTTTGTGTCATTGGATAATCAATTAGGTCATTTTCGTCCTCCCTAGGCTTATTCTTGTCCAATTAGGGTTTTTAACCAATCTTGTGCATCCAATAGGTGTGTTTGTGTCATTGGATGATCAATTAGGTCATTTTCGTCCTCCCTAGGCTTATTCTTGTCCAATTAGGGTTTTTAACCAATCTTGTGCATCCAATAAGTTGAGTTGTGTCATTGGATTAACATTTAGGTCATATTCGTCCTCCCTAAGCTTATTCTTGTCCAATTAGGGTTTTTAACCAATCTTGTGCATCCAATAGGTGTGTTTGTGTCATTGGATGATCAATTAGGTCATTTTCGTCCTCCCTAGGCTTATTCTTGTCCAATTAGGGTTTTTAACCAATCTTGTGCATCCAATAGGTGTGTTTGAGTCATTGGATGATCAATTAGGTCATTTTCATCCTCCCTAGGCTTATTCTTGTCCAATTAGGGTTTTTAACCAATCTTGTGCATCCAATAGGTGTGTTTGTGTCATTGGATGATCAATTAGGTCATTTTCGTCATCCCTAGGCTTATTCTTGTCCAATTAGGGTTTTTAACCAATCTTGTGCATCCAATATGTTTGTTTGTGTCATTGTATTAATATTTAGGTAATTTTCGTCCTCGCTAGGCATATTATTGTCGAATAAGGGGTTTTTAACCAATCTTGTGCATCCAATAGGTGTGTTTGTGTCATTGGATGATCAATTAGGTCATTTTCGTCCTCCCTAGGCTTATTCTTGTCCAATTAGGGTTTTTAACCAATCTTGTGCATCCAATAGGTGTGTTTGTGTCATTGGATGATCAATTAGGTCATTTTCGTCCTCCCTAGGCTTATTCTTGTCCAATTAGGGTTTTTAACCAATCTTGTGCATCCAATAAGTTCATTAGTGTCATTGGATGATCAATTAGGTCATTTTAATCCTCCCTAGGCATATTATTGTCCAATAAGGGTTTTTAACCAATCTTTTGCATCCAATAAGTTTGTTTGTGTCATTGAATTAATATTTAGGTCATTTTCGTCCTCCCTAGGCATATTATTGTCCAATTAGGGTTTTTAACCAATCTTGTGCATCCAATAGGTGTGTTTGTGTCATTGGATGATCAATTAGGTCATTTTCGTCCTCCCTAGGCTTATTCTTGTCCAATTAGGGTTTTTAACCAATCTTGTGCATCCAATAAGTTCATTTGTGTCATTGGATTAACATTTAGTTCATTTTCGTCCTCCCTAGGCATATTATTGTCCAATTAGGGTTTTTAACCAATCTTGTGCATCCAATAGGTGTGTTTGTGTCATTGGATTAACATTTAGGTCATTTTCGTCCTCCCTAGACATATTCTTGTCCAATTAGGGTTTTTAACCAATCTTGTGCATCCAATAGGTGGGTTTGTGTCATTGGATGATCAATTAAGTTATTTTCATCCTCCCTAGGCTTATTCTTGTCCAATTAGGGTTTTTAACCAATCTTGTGCATCCAATAGGTGTGTTTGTGTCATTGGATGATCAATTAGGTCATTTTCGTCCTCCCTAGGCTTATTCTTGTCCAATTAGGGTTTTTAACCAATCTTGTGCATCCAATAAGTTCATTTGTGTCATTGGATTAACATTTAGGTCATTTTCGTCCTCTCTAGGCATATTCTTGTCCAATTAGGGTTTTTAACCAATCTTGTGCATCCAATAAGTTCATTTGTGTCATTGGATTAACATTTAGGTCATTTTCGTCCTCCCTAGGCATATTCTTGTCCAATTAGGGTTTTTAACCAATCTTGTGCATCCAATAGGTGTGTTTGTGTCATTGGAAGATCAATTAAGTCATTTTCGTCCTCCCTAGGCTTATTCTTGTCCAATTAGGGTTTTTAACCAATCTTGTGCATCCAATAAGTTCATTTGTGTCATTGGATGATCAATTAGGTCATTTTCGTCCTCCCTAGGCTTATTCTTGTCCAATTAGGGTTTTTAACCAATCATGTGCATCCAATAAGTTCATTTGTGTCATTGGATTAACATTTAGGTCATTTTCGTCCTCCCTAGGCATATTATTGTCAAATTAGGGTTTTTAACCAATCTTGTGCATCCAATAGGTGTCTTTGTGTCATTGGGTGATCAATTAGGTTATTTTCGTCCTCCCTAGGCATATTCTTGTCCAATTAGGGTTTTTAACCAATCTTGTGCATCCAATAGGTGTGTTTGTGTCATTGGATGATCAATTAGGCCATTTTCGTCCTCCCTAGGCTTATTTTTGTCCAATTAGGGTTTTTAACCAATCTTGTGCATCCAATAGGTGTGTTTGTGTCATTGGATGATCAATTAGGTCATTTTCGTCCTCCCTAGGCTTATTCTTGTCCAATTAGGGTTTTTAACCAATCTTGTGCATCCAATAAGTTCATTTGTGTCATTGGATTAACATTTAGGTCATTTTCGTCCTCCTTAGGCATATTGTTGTCCATTTAGGGTTTTTAGCCAATCTTGTGCATCCAATAGGTGTGTTTGTGTCATTGGATGATCAATTAGGTCATTTTCGTCCTCCCTAGGCTTATTCTTGTCCAATTAGGGTTGTTAACCAATGTTGTGCATCCAATAGGTGTGTTTGTGTCATTGGATGATAAATTAGGTCATTTTCGTCCTCCCTAGGCTTATTCTTGTTCAATTAGGGTTTTTAATCAATCTTGTGCATCCAATAGGTGTGTTTGTGTCATTGGATGATCAATTAGGTCATTTTAGTCCTCCCTAGTGTTATTCTTGTCCAATTAGGATTTTTAACCAATCTTGTGCATCCAATAGGTTTGTTTGTGTCATTGAATGATCAATTAGGTCATTTTCGTCCTCCCTAGACTTATTCTTGTCCAATTAGGGTTTTTAACCAATGTTGTGCATCCAATAGGTGTGTTTGTGTCATTGGATGATCAATTACGTCATTTTGATCCTCCCTAGGCTTATTCTTGTCCAATTAGGGTTTTTAACCAATCTTGTGCATCCAATAAGTTCATTTGTGTCATTGGATTAACATTTAGGTTATTTTCGTCCTCCCTAGGCATATTCTTGTCCAATTAGGGTTTTTAACCAATCTTGTGCATCCAATAGGTGTGTTTGTGTCATTGGATGATACATTAGGTCATTTTCGTCCTCCCTATGCTTATTCTTGTCCAATTAGGGTTTTTAACCAATCTTGTGTATCCAATAAGTTTGTTTGTGTCATTGGATGATCAATTAGGTCATTTTCGACCTCCCTAGGCATATTCTTGTCCAACTAGGGTTTTTAACCAATCTTGTGCATCCAATAGGTGTGTTTGTGTCATTGGATGATCAATTAGGTCATTTTCGTACTCCCTAGGCTTATTCTTGTCCAATTAGGGTTTTTAACCAATCTTGTGCATCCAATAAGTTCATTTGTGTCATTGGATTAACATTTAGGTTATTTTCGTCCTCCCTAGGCATATTCTTGTCCAATTAGGGTTTTTAACCAATCTTGTGCATCCAATAGGTGTGTTTGTGTCATTGGATGATCAATTAGGTCATTTTCGTCCTCCCTATGCTTATTCTTGTCCAATTAGGGTTTTTAACCAATCTTGTGTATCCAATAAGTTCATTTGTGTCATTGGATGATCAATTAGGTCATTTTCATCCTCCCTAGGCATATTCTTCTCCAACTAGGGTTTTTAACCAATCTTGTGAATCCAATAGGTGTGTTTGTGTCATTTGATGATCAATTAGGTTATTTTCGTCCTCCTTCGGCTTATTCTTGTCCAATTAGGGTTTTTAACCAATCTTGTGCATCCAATAGGTGTGTTGGTGTCATTGGATGATCAATTAGGTCATTTTCGTCCTCCCTAGGCTTATTCTTGTCAATTAGGGTTTTTAACCAATCTTGTGCATCCAATAAGTTCATTTGTGTCATTGGATTAACATTTAGGTTATTTTCGTCCTCCCTAGGCATATTCTTGTCCAATTAGGGTTTTTAACCAATCTTGTGCATCCAATAGGTGTGTTTGTGTCATTGGATTATCAATTAGGTCATTTTCGTCCTCCCTAGGCTTATTCTTGTTCAATTAGGGTTTTTAACCAATCTTGTGCATCCAATAGGTTTGTTTGTGTCATTGGATGATCAATTAGGTCATTTTCGTCCTCCCTAGGCTTATTCTTGTCCAATTAGGGTTTTTAACCAATCTTGTGCATCCAATAAGTTCATTTGTGTCATCGGATTAACATTTAGGTCATTTTCGTCCTCCTTAGGCATATTCTTGTCCAATTAGGGTTTTTAACCAATCTTGTGCATCCAATAGGTGAGTTTATGTCATTGGATGATCAATTAGGTCATTTTCGTCCTCCCTAGGCATATTCTTGTCCAATTAGGGTTTTTAACCAATCTTGTGCATCCAATAGGTGTGTTTGTGTCATTGGATGATCAATTAGGTCATTTTCGTCCTCCCTAGGCTTATTCTTGTCCAATTAGGGTTTTTAACCAATCTTGTGCATCCAATAAGTTCATTTGTGTCATTGGATTAACATTTAGGTCATTTTCGTCCTCCCTAGGCATATTATTGTCAAATTAGGGTTTTTAACCAATCTTGTGCATCCAATAGGTGTCTTTGTGTCATTGGGTGATCAATTAGGGTATTTTCGTCCTCCCTAGGCATATTCTTGTCCAATTAGGGTTTTTAACCAATCTTGTGCATCCAATAGGTGTGTTTGTGTCATTGGATGATCAATTAGGCCATTTTCGTCCTCCCTAGGTTTATTTTTGTCCAATTAGGGTTTTTAACCAATCTTGTGCATCCAATAGGTGTGTTTGTGTCATTGGATGATCAATTAGGTCATTTTCGTCCTCCCTAGGCTTATTCTTGTCCAATTAGGGTTTTTAACCAATCTTGTGCATCCAATAAGTTCATTTGTGTCATTGGATTAACATTTAGGTCATTTTCGTCCTCCCTAGGCATATTCTAGTCGAATTAGGGTTTTTAACCAATCTTGTGCATCCAATAGGTGTGTTTGCGTCATTGAATGATCAATTAGGTCACTTTCCTCCTCCCTAGGCATATTCTTGTGCAATTTGGGTTTTTAACCAATCTTGTGCATCCAATAGGTGTGTTTGTGTCATTGGATGATCAATTAGGTCATTTTCGTCCTCCCTAGGCTTATTCTTGTCCAATTAGGGTTTTTAACCAATCTTGTGCATCCAATAAGTTCATTTGTGTCATTGGATTAACATTTAGGTCATTTTCGTCCTCCCTAGGCATATTCTTGTCCAGTTAGGGTTTTTAACCAATCTTGTGCATCCAATAGGTGTGTTTGTGTCATTGGATGATCAATTAGGTCATTTTCGTCCTCCCTAGGCTTATTCTTGTCCAATTAGGGTTTTTAACCAATCTTTTGCATGCAATAAGTTCATTTGTGTTATTGGATTCACATTTAGGTCATATTCGTCCTCCCTAGGCATATTGTTGTCCAATTAGGGTTTTTAACCAATCTTGTGCATCCAATAGGTGTGTTTGTGTCATTGGATGATCAATTAGGTCATTTTCGTCCTCCCTAGGCTTATTCTTGTCCAATTAGGGTTTTTAACCAATCTTGTGCATCCAATAGGTGAGTTTATGTCATTGGATGATCAATTAGGTCATTTTCGTCCTCCCTAGGCTTATTCTTGTTCAATTAGGGTTTTTAACCAATCTTGTGCATCCAATAGGTGTGTTTGTGTCATTGGATGATCAATTAGGTCATTTTCGTCCTCCCTAGGCTTATTCTTGTTCAATTAGGGTTTTTAACCAATCTTGTGAATCCAATAGGTTTGTTTGTGTCATTGGATGATCAATTAGGTCATTTTCGTCCTCCCTAGGCTTATTCTTGTCCAATTAGGGTTTTTAACCAATCTTGTGCATCCAATAGGTGTGTTTGTGTCATTGGATGATCAATTAGGTCATTTTGGTCCTCCCTAGGCTTATTCTTGTCCAATTAGGGTTTTTAACCAATCTTGTGCATCCAATAAGTTCATTTGTGTCATTGGATTAACATTTAGGTCATTTTCGTCCTCCTTAGGCATATTCTTGTCCAATTAGGGTTTTTAACCAATCTTGTGCATCCAATAGGTGTGTTTGTGTCATTGGATGATCAATTTAGGTCATTTTCGTCCTCCCTAAGCATATTCTTGTCCAATTAGGGTTTTTAACCAATCTTGTGCATCCAATAGGTGTGTTTGTGTCATTGGATGATCAATTAGGTCATTTTCGTCCTCCCTATGCTTATTCTTGTCCAATTAGGGTTTTTAACTAATCTTGTGCATCCAATAAGTTCATTTGATTCATTGGATGATCAATTAGGTCATTTTCGTCCTTCCTAGGCATATTCTTGTCCAACTAGGGTTTTTAACCAACCTTGTGCATCCAATAGGTGTGTTTGTGTCATTGGATGATCAATTAGGTCATTTTTGTCCTCCTTAGGCTTATTCTTGTCCAATTAGGGTTTTAACCAAACTTGTGCATCCAATAAGTTCATTTGTGTCATTGGATTAACATTTAGGTCATTATCGTCCTCCCTAGGCATATTCTTGTCCAATTAGGGTTTTTAACCAATCTTGTGCATCCAATAGGTGTGTTTGTGTCATTGGATGATCAATTAGGTCATTTTCGTCCTCCCTAGGCTTATTCTTGTCCAATTAGGGTTTTTAACCAATCTTGTGCATCCAATAAGTTCATTTGTGTCATTGGATTAACATTTAGGTCATTTTCGTCCTCCTTAGCCATATTCTTGTCCATTTAGGGTTTTTAGCCAATCTTGTGCATCCAATAGGTGTGTTTGTGTCATTGGATGATCAATTAGGTCATTTTCGTCCTCCCTAGGCTTATTCTTGTCCAATTATGGTTTTTAACCAATCTTGTGCATCCAATAGGTGTGTTTGTGTCATTGGATGATCAATTAGGTTATTTTCGTCCTCCCTAGGCTTATTCTTGTCCAATTAGGGTTTTTAACCAATCTTGTGCATCCAATAGGTTTGTTTGTGTCATTGGATGATCAATTAGGTCATTTTCGTCCTCCCTAGGTATATTCTTGTCCAATTAGGGTTTTTAACCAATCTTGAGCATCCAATAGGTGTGTTTGTGTCATTAGATGATCAACTAGGTCATTTTCGTCCTCCCTAGGCTTATTCTTGTCCAATTATGGTTTTTAACCAATCTTGTGCATCCAATAGCTGTGTTTGTGTCATTGGATGATCAATTAGGTTATTTTCGTCCTCCCTAGGCTTATTCTTGTCCAATTAGGGTTTTTAACCAATCTTGTGCATCCAATAAGTTCATTTGTGTCATTGGATTAACATTTATGTCATTTTCGTCCTCCTTAGGCATATTGTTGTCCATTTAGGGTTTTTAGCCAATCTTGTGCATCCAATAGGTGTGTTTGTGTCATTGGATGATCAATTAGGTCATTTTCGTCCTCCCTAGGCTTATTCTTGTCCAATTAGGGTTTTTAACCAATCTTGTGCATCCAATAGGTGTGTTTGTGTCATTGGATGATCAATTAGGTCATTTTAGTCCTCCCTAGTGTTATTCTTGTCCAATTAGGATTTTTAACCAATCTTGTGCATCCAATAGGTGTGTTTGTGTCATTGGATGATCAATTACGTCATTTTGATCCTCCCTAGGCTTATTCTTGTCCAATTAGGATTTTTAACCAATCTTGTGCATCCAATAGGTTTGTTTGTGTCATTGGATGATCAATTAGGTCATTTTCGTCCTCCCTAGACTTATTCTTGTCCAATTAGGGTTTTTAACCAATGTTGTGCATCCAATAGGTGTGTTTGTGTCATTGGATGATCAATTACGTCATTTTGATCCTCCCTAGGCTTATTCTTGTCCAATTAGGGTTTTTAACCAATCTTGTGCATCCAATAAGTTCATTTGTGTCATTGGATTAACATTTAGGTTATTTTCGTCCTCCCTAGGCATATTCTTGTCCAATTAGGGTTTTTAACCAATCTTGTGCATCCAATAGGTGTGTTTGTGTCATTGGATGATCAATTAGGTCATTTTGATCCTCCCTAGGCTTATTCTTGTCCAATTAGGGTTTTTAACCAATCTTGTGCATCCAATAAGTTCATTTGTGTCATCGGATTAACATTTAGGTCATTTTCGTCCTCCTTAGGCATATTCTTGTCCAATTAGGGTTTTTAACCAATCTTGTGCATCCAATAGGTGAGTTTATGTCATTGGATGATCAATTAGGTCATTTTCGTCCTCCCTAGGCTTATTCTTGTTCAATTAGGGTTTTTAACCAATCTTGTTCATCCAATAGGTGTGTTTGTGTCATTGGATGATCAATTAGGTCATTTTCGTCATCCCTAGGCTTATTCTTGTCCAATTAGGGTTTTTAACCCATGTTGTGCATCAAATAGGTGTGTTTGTGTCATGAGATGATCAATTAGGTCATTTTCGTCCTACCGAAGCTTATTCTCGACCAATTAGGGTTTTTAACCAATCTTGTGCATCCATTAGGTTCATTTTTTGTCATTGGATTAACATTTAGGTCATTTCCGTCCTCCCTAGTCATATTCTTATCCAATTAGGGTTTTTAACCAATCTTGTGCATCCAATAGGTGTGTTTGTGTCATTGAATGATCAATTAGGTCATTTTCGTCCCCCCTATGCTTATTCTTGTCCAATTAGGGTTTTTAACCATTCTTGTGCATCCAATAGGTGTGTTAATGTCTTTGGATGATCAATTAGGTCATTTTCGTCCTCCAGAAGCTTATTCTCAACCAATTAGGGTTTTTAACCAATCTTGTGCATCCGAATGGTTCATTTGTGTCATTGGATTAACATTTAGGTCATTTCCGTCCTCCCTAGTCATATTCTTATCCAATTAGGGTTTTTAACCAATCTTGTGCATCCAATAGGTGTGTTTGTGTCATTGGATGATCAATTACGTCATTTTCGTCCTCCCTAGGCTTATTCTTGTTCAATTTGGGTTTTTAATCAATCTTGTGCATCCAATAGGTTTGTTTGTGTCATTGGATGATCAATTAGGTCATTTTCGTCCTCCCTAGGCTTATTCTTGTCCAATTAGGGCTTTTAACCCATCTTGTGCATCAAATAGGTGTGTTTGTGTCATTGGATGGTCAATTAGGTCATTTTCGTCCTCCTTAGGCTTATTCTTGTTCAATTAGGTTTTTTAACCAATCTTGTGCATCCAATAAGTTCATTTGTGTTATTGGATTAACATTTAGGTCATTTTCGTCCTCCTTAGGCATATTCTTGTTCAATTAGGGTTTTTAACCAATCTTGTGCATCCAATAGGTGTGTTTGTGTCATTGGATGATCAATTAGGTCATTTTAGTCCTCCCTAGTGTTATTCTTGTCCAATTAGGATTTTTAACCAATCTTGTGCATCCAATAGGTGTGTTTGTGTCATTGGATGATCAATTACGTCATTTTGATCCTCCCTAGGCTTATTCTTGTCCAATTAGGATTTTTAACCAATCTTGTGCATCCAATAGGTTTGTTTGTGTCATTGGATGATCAATTAGGTCATTTTCGTCCTCCCTAGACTTATTCTTGTCCAATTAGGGTTTTTAACCAATGTTGTGCATCCAATAGGTGTGTTTGTGTCATTGGATGATCAATTACGTCATTTTGATCCTCCCTAGGCTTATTCTTGTCCAATTAGGGTTTTTAACCAATCTTGTGCATCCAATAAGTTCATTTGTGTCATTGGATTAACATTTAGGTTATTTTCGTCCTCCCTAGGCATATTCTTGTCCAATTAGGGTTTTTAACCAATCTTGTGCATCCAATAGGTGTGTTTGTGTCATTGGATGATCAATTAGGTCATTTTGATCCTCCCTAGGCTTATTCTTGTCCAATTAGGGTTTTTAACCAATCTTGTGCATCCAATAAGTTCATTTGTGTCATCGGATTAACATTTAGGTCATTTTCGTCCTCCTTAGGCATATTCTTGTCCAATTAGGGTTTTTAACCAATCTTGTGCATCCAATAGGTGAGTTTATGTCATTGGATGATCAATTAGGTCATTTTCGTCCTCCCTAGGCTTATTCTTGTTCAATTAGGGTTTTTAACCAATCTTGTTCATCCAATAGGTGTGTTTGTGTCATTGAATGATCAATTAGGTCATTTTCGTCATTCCTAGGCTTATTCTTGTCCAATTAGGGTTTTTAGGCAATCTGGTGCATCCAATAGGTGTGTTTGTGTTATTAGATGATACATTAGGTCATTTTCGTCCTCCCTAGGCTTATTCTCGACCAATTAGGAATTTTAGCCAATCTTGTGCATCCAATAGGTTCATTTGTGTCATTGGATGATCAATTAGGTCATTTTCTTCCTCCCTAGTCATATTCTTGTCCAATTAGGGTTTTTAACCAATCTTGTGCATCCAATAGGTGTGTTTGTGTCATTGGATGATCAATTAGGTCATTTTCGTCCTCCCTAGGCTTATTCTTGTTCAATTAGGGTTTTTAACCAATCTTGTGCATCCAATAAGTTCATTTGTGTCATTGGATTCACATTTAGGTCATTTTCGTCCTCCCTAGGCATATTCTTGTCCAATTAGGGTTTTTAACCCATCTTGTGCATCCAATAGGTGTGTTTGTGTCCTTGGATGATCAATTAGGTCATTTTCGTCATCCCTAGGCTTATTCTTGTCCAATTAGGGTTTTTAACCAATCTTGTGCATCCAATAAGTTCATTTGTGTCATTGGATTAACATTTAGGTCATTTTCGTCCTCCCTAGGCATATTCTTGTCCAATTAGGGTTTTTAACCAATCTTGTGCATCCAATAGGTGTGTTTGTGTCATTGGATGATCAATTAGGTCATTTTCGTCCTCCCTAGGCTTATTCTTGTCCAATTAGGGTTTTTAACCAATCTTGTGCATCCAATAAGTTCATTTGTGTTATTGGATGATCAATTAGGTCATTTTCGTCCTCCCTAGGCATATTCTTGTCCAACTAGGGTTTTTAACCAATCTTGTTGATCCAATAGGTGTGTTTGTGTCATTGGATGATCAATTAGGTCATTTTCGTCCTCCCTAGGCTTATTCTTGTCCAATTAGGGTTTTTAACCAATCTTGAGCATCCAATAAGTTGAGTTGTGTCATTGGATTAACATTTAGGTCATTTTCGTCCTCCGTAGGCTTATTCTTGTCCAATTAGGGTTTTTAACCAATCTTGTGCATCCAATAAGTTCATTTGTGTCATTGGATTAACATTTAGGTCATTTTCGTCCTCCCTAGGCATATTCTTGTCCAATTAGGGTTTTTAACCAATCTTGTGCATCCAATAGGTGTGTTTGTGTCATTGGATGATCAATTAGGTCATTTTCGTCCTCCCTAGGCTTATTCTTGTCCAATTAGGGTTTTTAACCAATCTTGTGCATCCAATAGGTGTGTTTGTGTCATTGGATGATCAATTAGGTCATTTTCGTCCTCCCTAGGCTTATTCTTGTCCAATTAGGGTTTTTAACCAATCTTGTGCTTCCAATAAGTTGAGTAGTGTCATTGGATTAACATTTAGGTCATTTTTGTCCTCCCTTGGTTTATTCTTGTCCAATTAGGGTTTTTAACCAATCTTGTGCATCCAATAAGTTTGTTTGTGTCATTGGATTATCAATTAGGTCATTTTCGTCCTCCCTAGGCTTATTTTTGTCCAATTAGGGTTTTTAACCAATCTTGTGCATCCAATAAGTTTGTTTGTGTCATTGAATTAATATTTAGGTCATTTTCGTCCTCCCTAGGCATCATCTTGTCCAATTAGGATTTTTAACCAATCTTTTGCATCCAATAGGTGTATTTGTGTCATTGGATGATCAATTAGGTCATTTTCGTCCTCCCTAGGTTTATTCTTGTCCAATTAGGGTTTTTAATTAATCTTGTGCATCCAAAAACTTTGTTTGTGTCATTAAATTAATATTTAGGTCATTTTCGTCCTCCCTAGGCATATTCTTGTCCAATTAGGGTTTTTAACCAATCTTGTGCATCCAATAGGTGTGTTTGTGTCATTGGATGATCAATTAGGTCATTTTCGTCCTCCCTAGGCTTATTCTTGTCCAATTAGGGTTTTTAACCAATCTTGTGCATCCAATAGGATTGTTTGTGTCATTGGATGATCAATTAGGTCATTTTCGTCCTCCCTAGGCTTATTCTTGTCCAATTAGGGTTTTTAACCAATCTTGTGCATCCAATAAGTTCATTTGTGTCATTGGATTAACATTTAGGTCATTTTCGTCCTCCCTAGGCATATTCTTGTTCAATTAGGGTTTTAACCAATCTTGTGCATCCAATAGGTGTGTTTGTGTCATTGGATGATCAATTAGGTCATTTTCGTCCTTTTTATGCTTATTCTTGTCCAATTAGGGTTTTTAAGAAACCCTGTGCATCCAATAGGTGTGTTTGTGTCATTGGATGATCAATTAGGTCATTTTCGTCCTCCCTAGGCTTATTCTTGTCCAATTAGGGTTTTTAACCAATCTTGTGCATCCAATAGGTGTGTTTGTGTCATTGGATGATCAATTAGGTCATTTTTCTCCTCCCTAGGCTTATTCTTGTCCAATTAGGGTTTTTAACCAATCTTGTGCATCCAATAGGTGTGTTTGTGTCATTGGATGATCAATTAGGTCATTTTCGTCCTCCCTAGGCTTATTCTTGTCCAATTAGGGTTTTTAACCAATCTTGTGCATCCAATAGGTGTGTTTGTGTCATTGGATGATCAATTAGGTCATTTTCGTCCTCCCTAGGCTTATTCTTGTCCAATTAGGGTTTTTAACCAATCTTGTGCATCCAATAACTTTGTTTGTGTCATTGAATTAATATTTTGGTCATTTTCGTCCTCCCTAGGCATGTTCTTGTCCAACTAGGGTTTTTAACCAATCTTGTGCATCCAATTGGTGTGTTTGTGTCATTGGATGATCAATTAGGTCATTTTCGTCCTCCCTAGGCTTATTCTTGTCCAATTAGGGTTTTTAACCAATCTTGTGCATCCAATAGGTGTGTTTGTGTCATTGGATGATCAATTAGGTCATTTTCGTCCTCCCTAGGCTTATTCTTGTCCAATTAGGGTTTTTAACCGATCTTGTGCATCCAATAGCTGTGTTTGTGTCAATTGATGATCAATTAGGTCATTTTCGTCCTCCCTAGGCATATTCTGGTCCAATTAGGGTTTTTAACCAATCTTGTGCATCCAATAGGTGTGTTTGTGTCATTGGATGATCAATTAGGTTATTTTCGTCCTCCCTAGGCTTATTCTTGTCCAATTAGGGTTTTTAACCAATCTTGTGCATCCAATAGGTGTGTTTGTGTCATTGGATGATCAATTAGGTCATTTTCGTCCTCCCTAGGCTTATTCTTGTCCAATTAGGGTTTTTAACCAATCTTGTGCATCCAATAGGTGTGTTTGTGTCATTGGATGATCAATTAGGTCATTTATCGTCCTCCCTAGGCTTATTCTTGTCCAATTAGGGTTTTTAACCAATCTTGTGCATCCAATAGGTTGAGTTGTGTCATTGGATTAACATTTAGGTCATTTTCGTCCTCCCTAGGCATATTCTTGTCCAATTAGGGTTTTTAACCAATCTTGTGCATCCAATAGGTGTGTTTGTGTCATTGGATGATCAATTAGGTCATTTTCGTCCTCCCTAGGCTTATTCTTGTCCAATTAGGGTTTTTAACCAATCTTGTGCATCCAATAGGTGTGTTTGTGTCATTGGATGATCAATTAGGTCATTTTCGTCCTCCCTAGGCTTATTCTTGTCCAATTAGGGTTTTTAACCATTCTTGTGCATCCAATAGGTGTGTTTGTGTCATTGGATGATCAATTAGGTCATTGTTGTCCTCCCTAGGCTTATTCTTGTCCAATTAGGGTTTTTAACCAATCTTGTGCATCCAATAGGTGTGTTTGTGTCATTGGATGATCAATTAGGTCATTTTCGTCCTCCCTAGGCTTATTCTTGTCCAATTAGGGTTTTTAACCAATCTTGTGCATCCAATAAGTTCATTTGTGTCATTGGATTAACATTTAGGTCATTTTCGTTCTCCCTAGGCATATTCTTGTCCAATTAGGGTTTTTAACCAATCTTTTGCATCCAGTAGGTGTGTTTGTGTCATTGGATGATCAATCAGGTTATTTTCATCCTCCCTAGGCTTATTCTTGTCCAATTAGGGTTTTTAACCAATCTTGTGCATCCAATAGGTGTGTTTGTGTCATTGGATGACCAATTAGGTCATTTTCGTCCTCCCTAGGCATATTCTTGTCCAATTAGGGTTTTTAACCAATCTTGTGCATCCAATAGGTGTGTTTGTGGCAATGGATCATCAATTAGGTCATTTTCGTCCTCCCTAGGCTTATTCTTGTCCAATTAGGGTTGTTAACCAATCTTGTGATCCCATAAATGTGTTTGTGTCATTGGATGATCAATTAGGTCATTTTCGTCCTCCCTAGGCTTATTCTTGTCCAATTAGGGTTTTTAACCAATCTTGTGCATCCAATAAGTTCATTTGTGTCATTGGATTAACATTTAGGTCATTTTCGTCCTACCTAGGCATATTATTGTCCAATTAGGGTTATTAACCAATCTTGTGTATCCAATAGGTGTGTTTGTGTCATTGGATGATCAATTAGGTTATTTTTGTCCTCCCTAGGCATATTCTTGTCCAATTAGGGTTTTTAACCAATCTTGTGCATCCAATAGGTGTGTTTGTGTCATTGGATGATCAATTATGTCATTTTCAACCTCCTTAGGCTTATTCCCGTCCAATTAGGGTTTTTAACCAATCTTGTGTATCCAATAGGTGTGTTTGTGGCAATGGATGATCAATTAGGTCATTTTCGTCCTCCCTAGGCTTATTCTTGTCCAATTAGGGTTTTTAACCAATCTTGTGCATCCAATAGGTGTGTTTGTGTCATTGGATGATCAATTAGGTCATTTTCGTCCTCCCTAGGCTTATTCTTGTCCAATTAGGGTTTTTAACCAATCTTGTGCATCCAATAAGTTCATTTGTGTCATTGGATTAACATTTAGGTCATTTTCGTCCTCCCTAGGTATATTCTTGTCCAATTAGGGTTTTTAACCAATCTTGAGCATCCAATAGGTGTGTTTGTGTCATTGGATGATCAACTAGGTCATTTTCGTCCTCCCTAGGCTTATTCTTGTCCAATTATGGTTTTTAACCAATCTTGTGCATCCAATAGCTGTGTTTGTGTCATTGGATGATCAATTAGGTTATTTTCGTCCTCCCTAGGCTTATTCTTGTCCAATTAGGGTTTTTAACCAATCTTGTGCATCCAATAAGTTCATTTGTGTCATTGGATTAACATTTAGGTCACTTTCGTCCTCCTTAGGCATATTGTTGTCCATTTAGGGTTTTTAGCCAATCTTGTGCATCCAATAGGTGTGTTTGTGTCATTGGATGATCAATTAGGTCATTTTCGTCCTCCCTAGGCTTATTCTTGTCCAATTAGGGTTTTTAACCAATGTTGTGCATCCAATAGGTGTGTTTGTGTCATTGGATGATCAATTACGTCATTTTCGTCCTCCCTAGGCTTATTCTTGTTCAATTAGGGTTTTTAATCAATCTTGTGCATCCAATAGGTGTGTTTGTGTCATTGGATGATCAATTAGGTCATTTTAGTCCTCCCTAGTGTTATTCTTGTCCAATTAGGATTTTTAACCAATCTTGTGCATCCAATAGGTGTGTTTGTGTCATTGGATGATCAATTACGTCATTTTGATCCTCCCTAGGCTTATTCTTGTCCAATTAGGATTTTTAACCAATCTTGTGCATCCAATAGGTTTGTTTGTGTCATTGGATGATCTATTAGGTCATTTTCGTCCTCCCTAGACTTATTCTTGTCCAATTAGGGTTTTTAACCAATGTTGTGCATCCAATAGGTGTGTTTGTGTCATTGGATTATCAATTAGGTCATTTTGATCCTCCCTAGGCTTATTCTTGTCCAATTAGGGTTTTTAACCAATCTTGTGCATCCAATAAGTTCATTTGTGTCATTGGATTAACATTTAGGTTATTTTCGTCCTCCCTAGGCATATTCTTGTCCAATTAGGGTTTTTATCCAATCTTGTGCATCCAATAGGTGTGTTTGTGTCATTGGATGATCAATTAGGTCATTTTGATCCTCCCTAGGCTTATTCTTGTCCAATTAGGGTTTTTAACCAATCTTGTGCATCCAATAAGTTCATTTGTGTCATCGGATTAACATTTAGGTCATTTTCGTCCTCCTTAGGCATATTCTTGTCCAATTAGGGTTTTTAACCAATCTTGTGCATCCAATAGGTGAGTTTATGTCATTGGATGATCAATTAGGTCATTTTCGTCCTCCCTAGGCTTATTCTTGTTCAATTAGGGTTTTTAACCAATCTTGTTCATCCAATAGGTGTGTTTGTGTCATTGGATGATCAATTAGGTCATTTTCGTCATCCCTAGGCTTATTCTTGTCCAATTAGGGTTTTTAACCCATGTTGTGCATCAAATAGGTGTGTTTGTGTCATTAGATGATCAATTAAGTCATTTTCGTCCTACCGAAGCTTATTCTCGACCAATTAGGGTTTTTAACCAATCTTGTGCATCCATTAGGTTCATTTTTTGTCATTGGATTAACATTTAGGTCATTTCCGTCCTCCCTAGTCATATTCTTATCCAATTAGGGTTTTTAACCAATCTTGTGCATCCAATAGGTGTGTTTGTGTCATTGAATGATCAATTAGGTCATTTTCGTCCCCCCTATGCTTATTCTTGTCCAATTAGGGTTTTTAACCATTCTTGTGCATCCAATAGGTGTGTTAATGTCATTGGATGATCAATTAGGTCATTTTCGTCCTCTAGAAGCTTATTCTCAACCAATTAGGGTTTTTAACCAATCTTGTGCATCCGAATGGTTCATTTGTGTCATTGGATTAACATTTAGGTCATTTCCGTCCTCCCTAGTCATATTCTTATCCAATTAGGGTTTTTAACCAATCTTGTGCATCCAATAGGTGTGTTTGTGTCAATGGATGATCAATTACGTCATTTTCGTCCTCCCTAGGCTTATTCTTGTTCAATTTGGGTTTTTAATCAATCTTGTGCATCCAATAGGTTTGTTTGTGTCATTGGATGATCAATTAGGTCATTTTCGTCCTCCCTAGGCTTATTCTTGTCCAATTAGGGCTTTTAACCCATCTTGTGCATCAAATAGGTGTGTTTGTGTCATTGGATGGTCAATTAGGTCATTTTCGTCCTCCTTAGGCTTATTCTTGTTCAATTAGGTTTTTTAACCAATCTTGTGCATCCAATAAGTTCATTTGTGTTATTGGATTAACATTTAGGTCATTTTCGTCCTCCTTAGGCATATTCTTGTTCAATTAGGGTTTTTAACCAATCTTGTGCATCCAATAGGTGTGTTTGTGTCATTGGATGATCAATTAGGTCATTTTCGTCCTCCCTTGGCTTATTCTTGTTCAATTAGGGTTTTTAACCAATCTTGTGCATCCAATAGGTTTGTTTGTGTCATTGGATGATCAATTTGGTCATTTTCGTCCTCCATAGGCTTATTCTTGTCCAATTAGGGTTTTTAACCAATCTTGTGAATCCAATAGGTGTGTTTGTGTCATTGTATGATCAATTACGTCATTTTGATCCTCCATAGGCTTATTCTTGTCCAATTAGGGTTTTTAACCAATCTTGTGCATCCAATGGGTGTGTTTGTATAATTGGATGATCAATTACGTCATTTAGATCCTCCCTAGGCTTATTCTTGTCCAATTAGGGTTCTTAACCAATCTTGTGCATCCAATAAGTTCATTTGTGTCATTGGATTAACATTTAGGTCATTTTCGTCCTCCCTAGGCATATTCTTGTCCAATTAGGGTTTTTAACCAATCTTGTGCATCCAATAGGTGTGTTTGTGTCATTGAATATTCAATTAGGTCATTTTGATCCTCCCTAGGCTTATTCTTGTCCAATTAGGGTTTTTAACCAATCTTGTGCATCCAATAAGTTCATTTGTGTCATTGGATTAACATTTAGGTCATTTTCGTCCTCCTTAGGCATATTCTTGTTCAATTAGGGTTTTTAACCAATCTTGTGCATCCAATAGGTTTGTTTGTGTCATTGGATGATCAATTAGGTCATTTTCGTCCTCCCTAGGCTTATTCTTGTCCAATTAGGGTTTTTAACCAATCTTCTGCATCCAATAGGTGTGTTTGTGTCATTGGATGATCAATTAGGTCATTTTCGTCCTCCCTAAGCTTATTCTTGTCCAATTAGGGTTTTTAACCAATCTTGTGAATGCAATAGGTGTGTTTGTGTCATTGGATGATCAATTAGGTCATTTTCGTCCTCCCGAGGCATATTCTTGTCCAATTAGGGTTTTTAACCAATCTTGTGCATTCAATAGGTGTGTTTGTGTCATTGGATGATCAATTAGGTCATTTTCGTCCTCCCTAGGCTTATTCTTGTCCAATTAGGGTTTTTAACCAATCTTGTGCATCAAATAAGTTTTTTTGTGTCATTGAATTATTATTTAGGTCATTTTCATCCTCCCTAGGCATATTCTTGTCCAATTAGGGTTTTTAACCAATTTTGTGCATCCAATAGGTGTGTTTGTGTCATTGGATGATGAATTAGGTCATTTTCGTCCTCCCTAGGCTTATTCTTGTCCAATTAGGGTTTTTAACCAATCTTGTGCATCCAATAACTTTGTTTGGGTCATTGAATTAATATTTAGGTCATTTTCATCCTCCCTAGGCATATTCTGGTCCAATTAGGGTTTTTAATCAATCTTGTGCATTCAATAGGTGTGTTTGTGTCATTGGATGATCAATTAGGTCATTTTCGTCCTCCCTAGGCTTATTCTTGTCCAATTAGGGTTTTTAACCAATCTTGTGCATCCAATAAGTTCATTTGTGTCATTGGATTAACATTTAGGTCATTTTCGTCCTCCGTAGGCATATTCTTGTCCAATTAGGGTTTTTAACGAATCTTGTGCATCCAATAAGTGTGTTTGTGTCATTGGATGATCAATTAGGTCATTTTTGTCCTCCCTAGGCTTATTCTTGTCCAATTAGGGTTTTTAACCAATCTTGTGCATCCAATAAGTTTGTTTGTGTCATTGAATTAATATTTAGGTCATTTTCCTCCTCCCTAGGCATATTCTTGTCCAATTAGGGTTTTTAACCAATCTTGTGCATCCAATAGGTTTGTTTGTGTCATTGGATGATCAATTAGGACATTTTCGTCCTCCCTAGGCTTATTCTTGTCCAATTAGGGTTTTTAACCAATCTTGTGCATCCAATAGGTGTGTTTGTGTCATTGGATGATCAATTAGGTCATTTTCGTCCTCCCTAGGCTTATTCTTGTCCAATTAGGGTTTTTAACCAATCTTGTGCATCCAATAGGTGTGTTTGTGTCATTGGATGATCAATTAGGTCATTTTCGTCCTCCCTAGGCTTATTCTTGCCCAATTAGGGTTTTCAACCAATCTTGTGCATCCAATAAGTTGAGTTGTGTCATTGGATTAGCATCTAGGTCATTTTCGTCCTTCCTAGGCTTATTCTTGTCCAATTAGGATTTTTAACCAATCTTGTGCATCCAATAAGTTCATTTGTGTCATTGGATGATCAATTAGGTCATTTTCGTCCTCCCTAGGCATATTCTTGTCCAACTTGGTTTTTAACCAATCTTGTGCATCCAATAGGTGTGTTTGTGTCATTGGATGATCAATTAGGTCATTTTCGTCCTCCCTAGGCTTATTCTTGTCCAATTAGGGTTTTTAACCAATCTTGTGCATCCAATAGGTGTGTTTGTGTCATTGGATGATCAATTAGGTCATTTTCGTCCTCCCTAGGCTTATTCTTGTCCAATTATGGTTTTTAACCAATCTTGTGCATCCAATAGGTGTGTTTGTGTCATTGGATGATCAATTAGGTCATTTTCGTCCTCCCTAGACATATTCTTGTCCAATTATGGTTTTTAACCAATCTTGTGCATCCAATAGGTGTGTTGGTGTCATTGGATGATCAATTAGGTCATTTTCGTCTTCCCTAGGCATGTTCTTGTCCAACTAGGGTTTTTAACCCATCTTGTGCATCCAATAGGTGTGTTTGTGTCATTGGATGATCAATTAGGTCATTTTCGTCCTCCCTAGGCTTATTCTTGTCCAATTAGGGTTTTTAACCAATCTTGTGCATCCAATACGTTCATTTGTGTCATTGGAATAACTTTTAGGTCATTTTCGTCCTCCCTAGGCATATTCTTGTCCAATTAGAGTTTTAGACCAATCTTGTGCATCCAATAGGTGTGTTTGTGTCATTGGATGATCAATTAGGTTATTTTCGTCCTCCCTAGGCTTATTCTTGTCCAATTAGGGTTTTAAACCAATCTTGTGCATCTAATAGGTGTGTTTGTGTCATTGGATGATCAATTAGGTCATTTTCGTCCTCCCTAGGCATATTCTTGTCCAATTAGGGTTTTTAACCAATCTTGTGCATCCAATAGGTGTGTTTGTGTCATTGGATGATCAATTAGGTCATTTTCGTCCTCCCTAGGCTTATTCTTGTCCAATTAGGGTTTTTAACCAATCTTGTGCATCCAATACGTTCATTTGTGTCATTGGATTAACATTTAGGTCAATTTCGTCCTCCCTAGGCATATTCTTGTCCAATTAGGGTTTTTAACCAATCTTGTGCATCCAATAGGTGTGTTTGTGTCATTGGATGATCAATTAGGTTATTTTCGTCCTCCCTAGGCTTATTCTTGTCCAATTAGGGTTTTTAACCAATCTTGTGCATCCAATAGGTGTTTAACCAATCTTGTGCATCCAATAGGTGTGTTTGTGGCAATAGATGATCAATTAGGTCATTTTCGTCCTCTCTAGGCATATTCTTGTCCAATTAGGGTTTTTAACCAATCTTGTGCATCCAATAGGTGTGTTTGTGTCATTGGATGATCAATTAGGTCATTTTCGTCCTCCCTTGGCTTATTCTTGTCCAATTAGGGTTTTTAACCAATCTTGTGCATCCAATAGGTTTGTTTGTGTCATTGGATGATCAATTAGGTCATTTTCGTCCTCCCTAGGCTTATTCTTGTCCAATTAGGGTTTTTAACCAATCTTGTGCATCCAATAGGTGTGTTTGTGTCATTGGATGATCAATTAGGTCATTTTTGTCCTCATTAGGCTTATTCTTGTCCAATTAGGGTTTTTAACCAATCTTGTGCATCCAATAGGTGTGTTTGTGTCATTGGATGATCAATTAGGTCATTTTCGTCCTCCCTAGGCTTATTCTTGTCCAATTAGGGTTTTTAACCAATCTTGTGCATCCAATAAATTGAGTTGTTTCAATGGATTAACATTTAGGTCATTTTCGTCCTCCCTAGGCTTATTCTTGTCCAATTAGGGTTTTTAACCAATCTTGTGCATCCAATAAGTTCATTTGTGTCATTGGATTAACATTTAGGTCATTTTCGTCCTCCCTAGGCATATTCTTGTCCAATTAGGGTTTTTAACCAATCTTGTGTATCCAATAGGTGTGTTTGTGTCATTGGTTGATCAATTAGGTCATTTTCGTGTTGCCTAGGCTTATTCTTGTCCAATTAGGGTTTTTAACCAATCTTGTGCATCCAATAGGTGTGTTTGTGTCATTGGATGATCAATTAGGTCATTTTCGTCCTCCCTAGGCTTATTCTTGTCCAATTAGGGTTTTTAACCAATCTTGTGCATCCAATAACTTTGTTTGTGTGATTGAATTAATATTTAGGTCATTTTCGTCCTCCCTAGGCATATTCTTGTCCAATTAGGGTTTTTAACCAATCTTGTACATCCAATAGGTGTGTTTGTGTCATTGGATGATCAATTAGGTCATTTTCGTCCTCCCTAGGCTTATTCTTGTCCAATTAGGGTTTTTAACCAATCTTGTGCATCCAATAACTTTGTTTGTGTAATTGAATTAATATTTAGGTCATTTTCCTCCTCCCTAGGCATATTCTTGTCTAATTAGGGTTTTTAACCAATCTTGTGCATCTAATAGGTGTGTTTGTGTCATTGGATGATCAATTAGGTCATTTTCGTCCTCCCTAGGCTTATTCTTGTCCAATTAGGGTTTTTAACCAATCTTGTGCATCCAATAGGTGTGTTTGTGTCATTGGATGATCAATTAGGTCATTTTCGTCCTCCCTAGGCTTATTCTTGTCCAATTAGGGTTTTTAACCAATCTTGTGCATCCAATAAGTTCATTTGTGTCATTGGATTAACATTTAGGTCATTTTCGTCCTGCCCAGGCATATTCTTGTCCAATTAGGGTTTTTAACCAATCTTGTGCATCCAATAGGTGTGTTTGTGTCATTGGATGATCAATTAGGTTATTTTCGTCCTCCCTAGGCTTATTCTTGTCCAATTAGGGTTTTTAACCAATCTTGTGCATCCAATAGGTGTGTTTGTGGCAATGGATGATCAATTAGGTTATTTTCGTCCTCCCTAGGCTTATTCTTGTCCAATTAGGGTTTTTAACCAATCTTGTGTATCCAATAGGTGTGTTTGTGTCATTGGATGATCAATTAGGTCATTTTCGTCCTCCCTAGGCTTATTCTTGTCCAATTATGGTTTTTAACCAATCTTGTGCATCCAATAGGTGTGTTTGTGACATTAGATGATCAATTAGGTCATTTTCGTCCACCCTAGGCATATTCTTGTCCAATTAGGGTTTTTAACCAATCTTGTGCATCCAATAGGTGTGTTTGTGTCATTGGATGATCAATTAGGTCATTTTCGTCCTCCCTAGGCTTATTCTTGTCCAATTAGGGTTTTTAACCAATCTTGTGCATCCAATAGGTGTGTTTGTGTCATTGGACGATCAATTAGGTCATTTTCATCCTCCCTAGGCTTATTCTTGTCCAATTAGGGTTTTTAACCAATCTTGTGCATCCAATAAGTTCATTTGTGTCATTGAATTAACATTAAGGTCATTTTCGTCTTCCCTAAGCATATTCTTGTCCAATTAGGGTTTTTAACCAATCTTGTGCATCCAATAGGTGTGTTTGTGTCATTGGATGATCAATTAGGTCATTTTCGTCCTCCCTAGGCTTATTCTTGTCCAATTATGGTTTTTAACCAATCTTGTGCATCCAATAGGTGTGTTTGTGTCATTGGATTATCATTTAGGTCATATCAGTCCTCCCTAGGCATATTCTTGTCCAATTAGGGTTTTTAACCAATCTTGTGCATCCAATAGGTGTGTTTGTGTCATTGGATGATCAATTAGGTCATTTTCGTCCTCCCTAGGCTTATTCTTGTCCAATTAGGGTTTTTAACCAATCTTGTGCATCCAATAAGTTTAGTTGTGTCATTGGATGATCAATTAGGTCATTTTCGTCCTCCCTAGGCATATTCTTGTCCAATTAGGGTTTTTAACCAATCTTGTGCATCCAATAGGTGTGTTTGTGTCATTGGATGATCAATTAGGTCATTTTCGTCCTCCCTAGGCTTATTCTTGTCCAATTAGGGTTTTTAACCAATCTTGTGCATCCAATAAGTTCATTTGTGTCATTGGATTAACATTTAGATCATTTTCGTCCTGCCTAGGCATATTCTTGTCCAATTAGGGTTTTTAACCAATCTTGTGCATCCAATAGGTGTGTTTGTGTCATTGGATGATCAATTAGGTTATTTTCGTCCTCCCTAGGCTTATTCTTGTCCAATTAGGGTTTTTAACCAATCTTGTGCATCCAATAGGTGTGTTTGTGTCATTGGATGACCAATTAGGTCATTTTCGTCCTCCCTAGGCATATTCTTGTCCAATTAGGGTTTTTAACCAATCTTGTGCATCCAATAGGTGTGTTTGTGTCATTGGATGATCAATTAGGTCATTTTCGTCCTCCCTAGGCTTATTCTTGTCCAATTAGGGTTTTTAACCAATCTTGTGCATCCAATAACTTTGTTTGTGTCGTTGAATTAATATTTAGGTCATTTTCGTCCTCATTAGGCATATTCTTGTCCAATTAGGGTTTTTAACCAATCTTGTGCATCCAATAGGTGTGTTTGTGTCATTGGATGATCAATTAGGTCATTTTCGTCCTCCCTAGGCTTATTCTTGTCCAATTAGGGTTTTTAACCAATCTTGTGCATCCAATAACTTTGTTTGTGTCATTGAATTAATATTTAGGTCATTTTCGTCCTCCCTAGGCATATTCTTGTCCAATTAGGGTTTTTAACCAATCTTGTGTATCCAATAAGTTCATTTGTGTCAATGGATGATCAATTAGGTCATTTTTGTCCTCCCTAGGCATATTCTTGTCCAACTAGGGTTTTTAACCAATCTTGTGCATCCAATAGGTGTGTTTGTGTCATTGGATGATCAATTAGGTCATTTTCGTCCTCCCTAGGCTTATTCTTGTCCAATTAGGGTTTTTAACCAATCTTGTGCATCGAATAGGTGTGTTTGTGTCATTGGATGATCAATTAGGTCATTTTCGTCCTCCCTGGGCTTATTCTTGTCCAATTAGGGTTTTTAACCAATCTTGTGCATCCAATAAGTTTGTTTGTGTCATTGGATGATCAATTAGGTCATTTTCGTCCTCCCTAGGCATATTCTTGTCCAACTAGGGTTTTGAACCAATCTTGTGCATCAAATAGGTGTGTTTGTGTCATTGGATGATCAATTAGGTCATTTTCGTCCTCCCTAGGCTTATTCTTGTCCAATTAGGGTTTTTAACCAATCTTGTGCATCCAATAAGTTCATTTGTGTCATTGGATTAACATTTAGGTCATTTTCGTCCTCCTTAGGCATATTCTTGTCCAATTAGGGTTTTTAACCAATCTTGTGCATCCAATAGGTGAGTTTATGTCATTGGATGATCAATTAGGTCATTTTCGTCCTCCCTAGGCTTATTCTTGTCCAATTAGGGTTTTTAACCAATCTTGTGCATCCAATAGGTTTGTATGTGTCATTGGATGATAAATTAGGTCATTTTCGTCCTCCCTAGGCTTATTCTTGTTCAATTAGGGTTTTTAACCAATCTTGTGCATCCAATAGGTGTGTTTGTGTCATTGGATGATGAATTAGGTCATTTTCGTCCTCCCTAAGCTTATTCTTGTTCAATTAGGGTTTTTAACCAATCTTGTTCATCCAATAGGTGTGTTCGTGTCATTAAATGATCAATTATGTCATTTTCGTCTTCCCTAGGCTTATTCTTGTCCAATTAGGGTTTTTAACCCATCTTGTGCATCAAATAGGTGTTTTTGTTTCATTGGATGATCAATTAGGTCATTTTCTTCCTCCCGAAGCTTATTCTCGACCAATTAGGGTTTTTAACCAATCTTGTGCATCCAATAGGTTCATTTGTGTCATTGGATTAACATTTAGGTCATTTTCGTCCTCCCTAGTCATATTCTTATCCAATTAGGGTTTTTAACCAATCTTGTGCATCCAATAGGTGTGTTTGTGTCATTGGATGATAAATTAGGTCATTTTCGTCCTCCCTAGGCTTATTCTTGTTCAATTAGGGTTTTTAACCAATCTTGTTCATCCAATAGGTGTGTTTGTGTCATTGGATGATCAATTAGGTCATTTTCGTCTTCCCTAGGCTTATTCTTGTCCAATTAGGGATTTTAACCCATCTTGTGCATCAAATAGGTGTGTTTGTGTCATTAGATGATCAATTAGGTCATTTTCGTCTTCCCGAATCTTATTCTCGACCAATTAGGGTTTTAACCAATCTTGTGCATCCAATAGGTTCATTTGTGTCATTGGATTAACATTTCGGTCATTTTCGTCCTCCCTAGTCATATTCTTATCCAATTAGGGTTTTTAACCAATCTTTTACATCCAATAGGTGTGTTTGTGTCATTGGATGATCAATTAGGTCATTTTCGTCCTCCCTGGGCTTATTCTTGTCCAATTAGGGTTTTTAACCAATCTTGTGCATCCAATAGGTGTGTTTGTGTCATTGGATGATCAATTACGTCATTTTGATCCTCCTTAGGCTTATTCTTGTCCAATTAGGGTTTTTAACCAATCTTGTGCATCCAGTAAGTTCATTTGTGTCATTGGATTAACATTTAGGTCATTTTCGTCATCCCTAGGCATATTCTTGTCCAATTAGGGTTTTTAACCAATCTTGTGAATCCAATAGGTGTGTTTGGGTCATTGGATGATCAATTAGGTCATTTTGATCCTCCCTAGGCTTATTCTTTTCCAATTAGGGTTTTTAACCAATCTTGTGCATCCAATAAGTTCATTTGTGTCATTGGATTAACATTTAGGTCATTTTCGTCCTCCCTAGGCATATTCTTGTCCAATTAGGGTTTTTAACCAATCTTGAGCATCCAATAGGTGTGTTTGTGTCATTGGATGATCAATTAGGTCATTTTCGTCCTCCCGAAGCTTATTCTCGACCAATTAGGGTTTTTAACCAATCTTGTTCATCCAATAGGTTCATTTGTGTCATTGGATTAACATTTAGGTCATTTTCGTCCTCCCTAGTCATATTCTTATCCAATTAGGGTTTTAAATCAATCTTGTGCATCCAATAGGTGTGTTTGTGTCATTGGATGATCAATTAGGTCATTTTCGTCCTCCCTAGGCTTATTCTTGTCCAATTAGGGTGTTTAACCAATCTTGTGCATCCAATAGGTGTGTTTGTGTCATTGGATGATAAATTAGGTCATTTTCGTCCTCCCTAGGCTTATTCTTGTTCAATTAGGGTTTTTAACCAATCTTGTGCATCCAATAGGTGTGTTTGTGTCATTGGATGATCAATTAGGTCATTTTCGTCCTCCCTAGGCTTATTCTTGTCCAATTACGGTTTTTAACCAATCTTGTGCATCCAATAGGTGTGTTAGTGTCATTGGATGATCAATTAGGTCATTTTCGTCCTCCCGAAGCTTATTCTCGACCAATTAGGGTTTTTAACCAATCTTGTGCATCCAATAGGTTCATTTGTGTCATTGGATTAACATTTAGGTCATTTTCGTCCTCCCTAGTCATATTCTTATCCAATTAGGGTTTTTAACCAATCTTCTGCATCCAATAGGTGTGTTTGTGTCATTGGATGATCAATTAGGTAATTTTCATCCTCCCTAGGCTTATTCTTGTTCAATTATGCTTTTTAACCAATCTTGTGCATCCAATAGGTGTGTTTGTGTCATTGGATGATCAATTAGGTCATTTTCGTCCTCCCTAGGCTTATTCTTGTTCAATTAGGGTTTTTAACCAATCTTGTGCATCCAATAGGTGTGTTTGTGTCATTGGATGATCAATTAGGTCATTTTCGTCCTCCCTAGGCTTATTCTTGTTCAATTGTGCTTTTTAACCAATCTTGTGCATCCAATAGGTGTGTTTGTGTCATTGGATGATCAATTAGGTCATTTTCGTCCTCCCTAGGCTTATTCTTGTTCAATTAGGGTTTTTAACCAATCTTGTGCATCCAATAGGTGTGTTTGTGTCATTGGATGATCAATTAGGTCATTTTCGTCCTCCCTAGGCTTATTCTTGCCCAATTAGGGTTTTTAACCAATCTTGTGCATCCAATAAGTTCATTTGTGTCATTGGATTAACATTTAGGTCATTTTCGTCTTCCCTAGGCATATTCTTGTCCAATTAGGGTTTTTAACCAATCTTGTGCTTCCAATAGGTGTGTTTGTGTCATTGGATGATCAATTAGGTCATTTTCGTCCTCCCTAGGCTTATTCTTGTCCAATTAGGGTATTTAACCAATCTTGTGCAGCCAATAACTTTGTTTGTGACATTGAATTAATATTTAGGTCATTTTCGTCCTCCCTAGGCATATTCTTGTCCAATTAGGGTTTTTAACCAATCTTGTGCATCCAATAGGTGTGTTTGTGTCATTGGATGATCAATTAGGTCATTTTCGTCCTCCCTAGGCTTATTCTTGTCCAATTAGGGTTTTTAACCAATCTTGTGCATCCAATAAGTTCATTTGTGTCACCGGAAGATCAATTAGGTCATTTTCGTCCTCCCTAGGCTTATTCTTGTCCAACTTGGGTTTTTAACCAATCTTGTGCCTCCAATTGGTGTGTTTGTGTCATTGGATGATCAATTAGGTCATTTTCGTCCTCCCTAGGCTTATTCTTGTCCAATTTGGGTTTTTAACCAATCTTGTGCGTCTAATAAGTTCATTTGTGTTATTGGATTAACATTTAGGTCATATTCGTCCTCCCTAGGCATATTCTTGTCCAATTAGGGTTTTTAACCAATCTTGTGCATCCAATAGGTGTGTTTGTGTCATTGGATGATCAATTAGGTCATTTTCGTCCTCCCTAGGCTTATTCTTGTCCAATTAGGGTTTTTAACCAATCTTGTGCATCCAATAAGTTCATTTTTGTCATTGGATTAAAATTTAGATCATTTTCGTCCTCCCTAGGCATATTCTTGTCCAATTAGGGTTTTTAACCAATCTTGTGCATCCAATAGGTGTGTTTGTGTCATTGGATGATCAATTAGGTCATTTTCGTCCTCCCTAGGCATATTCTTGTCCAATTAGGGTTTTTAACGAATCTTGTGCATCCAATAGATGTGTTTGTTTCATTGGATGATCAATTGGGTCATTTTCGTCCTCCCTAGGCTTATTCTTGTCCAATTAGGGTTTTTAACCAATCTTGTGCATCCAATAGGTGTGTTTGTGTTATTGGATGATCAATTAGGTCATTTACGTCCTCCCTAGGCTTATTCTTGTCCAATTAGGGTTTTTAACCAATCTTGTGCATCCAATAACTTTGTTTGTGTCATTGAATTAATATTTAGGTCATTTTCGTCCTCCCTAGGCATATTCTTGTCCAATTAGGGTTTTTAACCAATCTTGTGCATCCAATAGGTGTGTTTGTGTCATTGGATGATCAATTAGGTCATTTTCGTCCTCCCTAGGCTTATTCTTGTCCAATTAGGGTTTTTAACCAATCTTGTTCATCCAATAGGTGTGTTTGTGTCAATGGATGATCAATTAGGTCGTTTTCGTCGTCCCTAGGCTTATTCATGTCCAATTAGGGTTTTTAACCAATCTTGTGCATCCAATAGGTGTGTTTGTGTCATTGGATGATCAATTAGGTCATTTTCGTCCTACCTAGACTTATTCTTGTCAAATTAGGGTTTTTAATCAATCTTGTGCATCCAATAACTTTGTTTGTGTCATTGAATTAATATTTAGGTCATTTTCGTCCTCCCTAGGCATATTCTTGTCCAATTAGGGTTTTTAACCAATCTTGTGCATCCAATAGGTGTGTTTGTGTCATTGGATGATCAATTAGGTCATTTTCGTCCTCCCTAGGCTTATTCTTGTCCAATTAGGGTTTTTAACCAATCTTGTGCATCCAATAAGTTCATTAGTGTCATTGGATAATCAATTAGTTCATTTTCGTCCTCCCTAGGCATATTATTGTCCAATTAGGGTTTTTAACCAATCTTGTGCATCCAATAAGTTTGTTTGTGTCATTGAATTAATATTTACGTCATTTTCGTCCTCCCTAGGCATATTATTGTCCAATTAGGGTTTTTAACCAATCTTGTGCATCCAATAAGTTCATTTGTGTTATTGGATTAACATTTAGGTCATATTCGTCCTCCGTAGGCATATTCTTGTCCAATTAGGGTTTTTAACCAATCTTGTGCATCCAATAGGTGTGTTTGTGTCATTGGATGATCAATTAGGTCATTTTCGTCCTCCCTAGGCTTATTCTTGTCCAATTAGGGTTTTTAACCAATCTTGTGCATCCAATAAGTTCATTAGTGTCATTGGATGATCAATTAGGTCATTTTCGTCCTCCCTAGGCATGTTCATGTCCAACTAGGGTTTTTAACCAATTTTGTGCATCCAATAGGTGTGTTTGTGTCATTGGATGATCAATTAGGTCATTTTCGTCCTCCCTAGGCTTATTCTTGTCCAATTATGGTTTTTAACCAATCTTGTGCATCCAATAGGTGTGTTTGTGTCATTGGATGATCAATTAGGTCATTTTCGTCCTCCTTAGGCTTATTCTTGTGCAATTAGGGTTTTTAACCAATCTTGAGCATCCAATAGGTGTGTTTGTGTCATTGGATGATCAATTAGGTCATTTTGATCCTCCCTAGGCTTATTCTTGTCCAATTAGGGTTTTTAACCAATCTTGTGCATCCAATAGGTGTGTTTGTGTCATTGGATGATCATTTAGGTCATTTACGTCCTCTCTAGGCTTATTCTCGACCAATTAGGGTTTTTAACCAATCTTGTGCATCCAATAGGTGTGTTTGTGTCATTCGATGATCAATTTGGTCATTTTCGTCCTCCCTAGGCTTATTCTAGTCCAATTAGGGTTTTTAACCAATCTTGAGCATCCAATAGGTGTGTTTGTGTCATTGGATGATCAATTAGGTCATTTTGATCCTCCCTAGGCTTATTCTTGTCCAATTAGGGTTTTTAACCAATCTTGTGCATCCAATAGGTGTGTTTGTGTCATTGGATGATCATTTAGGTCATTTACGTCCTCTCTAGGCTTATTCTCGACCAATTAGGGTTTTTAACCAATCTAGTGCATCCAATAAGTTCATTTGTGTCTTTGGATTAACATTTGGGTCATTTTTGTCCTCCCTAGGCATATTCTTGTCCAATTATAGTTTTTAACCAATCTTGTGCATCCAATCGGTTTGTTTGTGTCATTGGATGATCAATTAGGTCATTTTCGTCCTCCCTAGGCTTATTCTTGTTCATTTAGGGTTTTTAACCAATCTTGTGCATCCAATAAGTTCATTTGTGTCATTGAATTAACATTTACGTCATTTTCGTCCTCCCTAGGCATATTCTTCTCCAATTAGGGTTTTTAACCAATCTTGTGCATCCAATAGGTGTGTTTGTGTCATTGGATGATCAATTAGGTCATTTTGATCCTCCCTAGGCTTATTCTTGTCCAATTAGGGTTTTTAACCAATCTTGTGCATCCAATAAGTTCATTTGTGTCATTGAATTAACATTTACGTCATTTTCGTCCTCCCTAGGCATATTCTTCTCCAATTAGGGTTTTTAACCAATCTTGTGCATCCAATAGGTGTGTTTGTGTCATTCGATGATCAATTAGGTCATTTTCGTCCTCCCTAGGCTTATTCTAGTCCAATTAGTGTTTTTAACCAATCTTGTGCATCCAATAAGTTCATTTGTGTCTCTGGATTAACATTTAGGTCATTTTCGTCCACCTTAGCCATATTCTTGTCCAATTAGGGTTTTTAACCAATCTTGTGCATCCAATAGGTGTGTTTGTGTCATTGGATGATCAATTAGGTCATTTTCGTCCTCCCTAGGCTTATTCTTGTTCAATTAGGGTTTTTAACCAATCTTGTGCATCCAATAAGTTCATTTGTGCCATTGGATTAACATTTAGGTCATTTTCGTCCACCCTTGCCATATTCTTGTCCAATTAGGGTTTTTAACCAATCTTGTGCATCCAATAGGTGTGTTTGTGTCATTGGATGATCAATTAGGTCATTTTGATCCTCCCTAGGCTTATTCTTGTCCAATTAGGGTTTTTAACCAATCTTGTGCATCAAATAAGTTCATTTGTGTCATTGAATTAACATTTAGGTCATTTCGTCCTCCCTAGGCATATTCTGGTCCAATTAGGGTTTTTAACCAATCTTGTGCATCCAATAAGTTCATTTGTGTCATTGGATTAACATTTAGGTCATCTTCGTCCTCCCTAGGCATATTCTTGTCCAATTAGGGTTTTTAACCAATCTTGTGCATCCAATAGGTGTGTTTGTGTCATTGGATGATCATTTAGGTCATTTACGTCCTCTCTAGGCTTATTCTCGACCAATTAGGGTTTTTAACCAATCTTGTGCATCCAATAAGTTCATTTGTGTCATTGGATCAACATTTAGGTCATTTTTGTCCTCCCTAGGCAAAGTCTTGTCCAATTAGAGTTTTTAACCAATCTTGTGCATCCAATAGGTTTGTTTGTGTCATTTGATGATCAACTAGGTCATTTTCGTCCTCCCTAGGCTTATTCTTGTTCATTTAGGGTTTTTAACCAATCTTGTGCATCCAATAAGTTCATTTGTGTCATTGGATTAACATTTAGGTCATTTTCGTCCTCCCTAGGCATATTCTTGTCCAATTAGGGTTTTTAACCAATCTTGTGCATCCAATAGGTGTGTTTGTGTCCTTGGATGATCAATTAGGTTATTTTCATCCTCCCTAGGCTTATTCTTGTCCAATTAGGGTTTTTAACCAATCTTGTGCATCCGATAAGTTTGTTTGTGTCATTGAATTAATATTTAGGTCATTTTCGTCCTCCCTAGGAATATTCTTGTCCAATTAGGGTTTTTAACCAATCTTGTGCATCCAATAGGTGTGTTTGTGTCATTGGATGATCAATTAGGTCATTTTCGTCCTCCCTAGGCTTATTCTTGTCCAATTAGGGTTTTTAACCAATCTTGTGCATCCAATAAGTTCATCTGTGTCATTGGATTAACATTTAGGTCATTTTCGTCCTGCCTAGGCATATTCTTGTCCAATTAGGGTTTTTAACCAATCTTGTGCATCCAATAGGTGTGTTTGTGTCATTGGATGACCAATTAGGTCATTTTCGTCCTCCCTAGGCATATTCTTGTCCAATTAGGGTTTTTAACCAATCTTGTGCATCCAATAGGTGTGTTTGTGTCGTTGGATGATCAATTAGGTCATTTTCGTCCTCCCTAGGCTTATTCTTGTTCAATTAGGGTTTTTAACCAATCTTGTGCATCCAATAGGTTTGTTTGTGTCATTGGATGATCAATTAGGTCATTTTCGTCCTCCCTAGGCTTATTCTTGTCCAATTAGGGTTTTTAACCAATCTTGTGCATCCAATAGGTGTGTTTGTTTCATTGGATGATCAATTAGGTCATTTTGATCCTCCCTAGGCTTATTCTTGTCCAATTAGGGTTTTTAACCAATCTTGTGCATCCAATAAGTTCATTTGTGTCATTGGATTAACATTTAGGTCATTTTCGTCCTCCTTAGGCATATTCTTGTCCAATTAGGGTTTTTAACCAATCTTGTGCATCCAATAGGTGAGTTTATGTCATTGGATGATCAATTAGGTCATTTTCGTCCTCCCTAGGCTTATTCTTGTTCAATTAGGGTTTTTAACCAATCTTGTGCATCCAATAGGTTTGTTTGTGTCATTGGATGATCAATTAGGTCATTTTCGTCCTCCCAAGGTTTATTCTTGTCCAATTAGGGTTTTTAACCAATCTTGTGCATCCAATAGGTGTGTTTGTGTCATTGGATGATCAATTAGGTCATTTTGATCCTCCCTAGGCTTATTCTTGTCCAATTAGGGTTTTTAACCAATCTTGTGCATCCAATAGGTGTGTTTGTGTCATTGGATGATCAATTAGGTCATTTTGATCCTCCCTAGGCTTATTCTTGTCCAATTAGGGTTTTTAACCAATCTTGTGCATCCAATAAGTTCATTTGTGTCATTGGATTAACATTTAGGTCATTTTCGTCCACCTTAGCCATATTCTTGTCCAATTAGGGTTTTTAACCAATCTTGTGCATCCAATAGGTGTGTTTGTGTCATTGGATGATCAATTAGGTCATTTTCGTCCTCCCTAGGCTTATTCTTGTTCAATTAGGGTTTTTAACCTATCTTGTGCATCCAATAAGTTCATTTGTGTCATTGGATTAACATTTAGGTCATTTTCGTCCACCCTAGCCATATTCTTGTCCAATTAGGGTTTTTAACCAATCTTGTGCATCCAATAGGTGTGTTTGTGTCATTGGATGATCAATTAGGTCATTTTGATCCTCCCTATGCTTATTCTTGTCCAAATAGGGTTTTTAACCAATCTTGTGCATCAAATAAGTTCATTTGTGTCATTGAATTAACATTTAGGTCATTTTCGTCCTCCCTAGGCATATTCTTGTCCAATTAGGGTTTTTAACCAATCTTGTGCATCCAATAGGTGTGTTTGTGTCATTCGATGATCAATTTGGTCATTTTCGTCCTCCCTAGGCTTATTCTAGTCCAATTAGGGTTTTTAACCAATCTTGAGCATCCAATAGGTGTGTTTGTGTCATTGGATGATCAATTAGGTCATTTTGATCCTCCCTAGGCTTATTCTTGTCCAATTAGGGTTTTTAACCAATCTTGTGCATCCAATAGGTGTGTTTGTGTCATTGGATGATCATTTAGGTCATTTACGTCCTTTCTAGGCTTATTCTCGACCAATTAGGGTTTTTAACCAATCTAGTGCATCCAATAAGTTCATTTGTGTCTTTGGATTAACATTTGGGTCATTTTTGTCCTCCCTAGGCATATTCTTGTCCAATTATAGTTTTTAACCAATCTTGTGCATCCAATCGGTTTGTTTGTGTCATTGGATGATCAATTAGGTCATTTTCGTCCTCCCTAGGCTTATTCTTGTTCATTTAGGGTTTTTAACCAATCTTGTGCATCCAATAAGTTCATTTGTGTCATTGAATTAACATTTACGTCATTTTCGTCCTCCCTAGGCATATTCTTCTCCAATTAGGGTTTTTAACCAATCTTGTGCATCCAATAGGTGTGTTTGTGTCATTGGATGATCAATTAGGTCATTTTGATCCTCCCTAGGCTTATTCTTGTCCAATTAGGGTTTTTAACCAATCTTGTGCATCCAATAAGTTCATTTGTGTCATTGAATTAACATTTAGGTCATCTTTGTCCTCCCTAGGCATATTCTTGTCCAATTAGGGTTTTTAACCAATCTTGTGCATCCAATAGGTGTGTTTGTGTCATTGGATGATCAATTAGGTCATTTTGATCCTCCCTAGGCTTATTCTTGTCCAATTAGGGTTTTTAACCAATCTTGTGCATCCAATAAGTTCATTTGTGTCATTGGATGATCAATTAGGTCATTTTCGTCCTCCCTAGGCATATTCTCGTCCAACTAGGGTTTTTAACCAATCTTGTGCATCCAATAGGTGTGTTTGTGTCATTGGATGATCAATTAGGTCATTTTCGTCCTCCCTAGGCTTATTCTTGTCCAATTAGGGTTTTTAACCAATCTTGTGCATCCAATAAGTTCATTTGTGTCATTGGATGATCAATTAGGTCATTTTCGTCCTCCTTAGGCTTATTCTTATCCAATTAGGGTTTTTAACCAATATTGTGCATCCAATAGGTGTGTTTGTGTCATTGGATGATCAATTAGGTCATTTTCGTCCTCCCTATGCTTATTCTTGTCCAATTAGGGTTTTTAACCAATCTTGTGCATCCAATAGGTGTGTTTGTGTCATTGGATGATCAATTAGGTCATTTTCGTCCTCCCTAAGCTTATTCTTGCCCAATTAAGGTTTTTAACCAATCTTGTGCATCCAATAAGTTGAGTTGTGTCATTGGATTAACATTTAGGTCATTTTCGTCCTCCCTAGGCATATTCTAGTCCAATTAGGGTTTTTAACCAATCTTGTGCATCCAATAGGTGTGTTTGTGTCATTGGATGATCAATTAGGTCATTTTGATCCTCCCTAGGCTTATTCTTGTCCAATTAGGGTTTTTAACCAATCTTGTGCATCCAATAAGTTCATTTGTGTCATTGGATTAACATTTAGGTGATTTTCGTCCTCCTTAGGCATATTCTTGTCCAATTAGGGTTTTTAACCAATCTTGTGCATCCAATAGGTGAGTTTATGTCATTGAATGATCAATTAGGTCATTTTCGTCCTCCCTAGGCTTATTCTTGTCCAATTAGGGTTTTTAACCAATCTTGTGCATCCAATAGGTTTGTTTGTGTCATTGGATGATAAATTAGGTCATTTTCGTCCTCCCTAGGCTTATTCTTGTTCAATTAGGGTTTTTAACCAATCTTGTGCATCCAATAGGTGTGTTTGTGTCATTGGATGATGAATTAGGTCATTTTCGTCCTCCCTAAGCTTATTCTTGTTCAATTAGGGTTTTTAACCAATCTTGTTCATCCAATAGGTGTGTTCGTGTCATTAAATGATCAATTATGTCATTTTCGTCTTCCCTAGGCTTATTCTTGTCCAATTAGGGTTTTTAACCCATCTTGTGCATCAAATAGGTGTGTTTGTTTCATTGGATGATCAATTAGGTCATTTTCTTCCTCCCGAAGCTTATTCTCGACCAATTAGGGTTTTTAACCAATCTTGTGCATCCAATAGGTTCATTTGTGTCATTGGATTAACATTTAGGTCATTTTCGTCCTCCCTAGTCATATTCTTATCCAATTAGGGTTTTTAACCAATCTTGTGCATCCAATAGGTGTGTTTGTGTCATTGGATGATAAATTAGGTCATTTTCGTCCTCCCTAGGCTTATTCTTGTTCAATTAGGGTTTTTAACCAATCTTGTTCATCCAATAGGTGTGTTTGTGTCATTGGATGATCAATTAGGTCATTTTCGTCTTCCCTAGGCTTATTCTTGTCCAATTAGGGTTTTTAACCCATCTTGTGCATCAAATAGGTGTGTTTGTGTCATTAGAAGATCAATTAGGTCATTTTCGTCTTCCCGAATCTTATTCTCGACCAATTAGGGTTTTAACCAATCTTGTGCATCCAATAGGTTCATTTGTGTCATTGGATTAACATTTCGGTCATTTTCCTCCTCCCTAGTCATATTCTTATCCAATTAGGGTTTTTAACCAATCTTTTACATCCAATAGGTGTGTTTGTGTCATTGGATGATCAATTAGGTCATTTTCGTCCTCCCTGGGCTTATTCTTGTCCAATAAGGGTTTTTAACCAATCTTGTGCATCCAATAGGTGTGTTTGTGTCATTGGATGATCAATTACGTCATTTTGATCCTCCCTAGGCTTATTCTTGTCCAATTAGGGTTTTTAACCAATCTTGTGCATCCAATAAGTTCATTTGTGTCATTGGATTAACATTTAGGTCATTTTCGTCATCCCTAGGCATATTCTTGTCCAATTAGGGTTTTTAACCAATCTTGTGCATCCAATAGGTGTGTTTGTGTCATTGGATGATAAATTAGGTTATTTTCATCCTCCCTAGGCTTACTCTTGTCCAATTAGGGTTTTTAACCAATCTTGTGCATCCAATAGGTGTGTTTGTGTCATTGGATGATCAATTAGGTCATTTTCGTCCTCCATAGGCTTATTCTTGTCCAATTAGGGTTTTTAACCAATCTTGTGCATCCAATAGGTTCATTTGTGTCATTGGATGATCAATTAGGTCATTTTCGTCCTCCCTAGGCATATTCTTGTCCAATTAGGGTTTTTAACCAATCTTGTGCATCCAATAGGTGTGTTTGTGTCATTGGATGATCAATTAGGTCATTTTCGTCCTCCCTAGGCTTATTCTTGTCCAATTAGGGTTTTTAACCAATCTTGTGCATCCAATAGGTGTGTTTGTGTCATTGGATGATCAATTAGGTCATTTTCGTCCTCCCTAGGCCTATTCTTGCCCAATTAGGGTTTTTAACCAATCTTGTGAATCCAATAAGTTTGTTTGTGTCATTGAATTAATATTTAGGTCATTTTCGTCCTCCCTACGCATATTATTGTCCAATTAGGGTTTTTAACCAATCTTCTGCATCCAATAGGTGTGTTTGTGTCATTGGATGATCAATTAGGTCATTTTCGTCCTCCCTAGGCATATTCTTGTCCAATTAGGGTTTTTAACCAATCTTGTGCATCCAATAGGTGTGTTTGTGTCATTGGATGATCAATTAGGTCATTTTCGTCCTCCCTAGGCTTATTCTTGTCCAATTAGGGTTTTTAACCAATCTTGTGCATCCAATAGGTGTGTTTGTGTCATTGGATGATCTATTTGGTCATTTTCGTCCTCCCTAGGCTTATTCTTGTCCAATTAGGGTTTTTAACCAATCTTGTGCATCCAATAGGTGTGTTTGTGTCATTGGATGATCAATTAGGTCATTTTCGTCCTCCATAGGCTTATTCTTGTCCAATTAAGGTTTTTAACCAATCTTGTGCATCCAATAACTTTGTTTGTGTCATTGAATTAATATTTAGGTCATTTTCGTCCTCCCTAGGCATATTCTTGTCCAATTAGGGTTTTTAACCAATCTTGTGCATCCAATAGGTGTGTTTGTGTCATTGGATGATCAATTAGGTCATTTTCGTCCTCCCTAGGCTTATTCTTGTCCAATTAGGGTTTTTAACCAATCTTGTGCATCCAATAACTTTGTTTGTGTCATTGCATTAATATTTAGGTCATTTTCTTCCTCCCTAGGCATATTCTTGTCCAATTAGGGTTTTTAACCAATCTTGTGCATCCAATAGGTGTGTTTGTGTCATTGGATGATCAATTAGGTTATTTTCGTCCTCCCTAGGCTTATTCTTGTCCAATTAGGGTTTTTAACCAATCTTGTGAATCCAATAAGTTCATTTGTGTCATTGAATTAATATTTAGGTCATTTTCGTCCTCCCTAGGCATATTCTTGTCCAATTAGGGTTTTTAACCAATCTTGTGCATCCAATAGGTGTGTTTGTGTCATTGGATGATCAATTAGGTCATTTTCGTCCTCCCTAGGCTTATTCTTGTCCAATTAGGGTTTTTAACCAATCTTGTGCATCCAATAGGTGTGTTTGTGTCATTGGATGATCAATTAGGTCATTTTCGTCCTCCTTAGGCTTATTCTGGTCCAATTAGGGTTTTTAACCAATCTTGTGCATCCAATAAGTTCATTTGTGTCATTGGATGATCAGTTAGGTCATTTTCGTCCTCCCTAGGCATATTCTTGTCCAACTAGGGTTTTTAACCAATCTTGTGCATCCAATAGGTGTGTTTGTGTCTTTGGATGATCAATTAGGTCATTTTCGTCCTCCCTAAGCTTAGGGTTTTTAACCAATCTTGTGCATCCAATAGGTGTGTTTGTGTCATTGGATGATCAATTAGGTTATTTTCGTCCTCCCTCGGCTTATTCTTGTCCAATTAGGGTTTTTAACCAATCTTGTGCATCCAATAGGTGAGTTTGTGTCATTGGATTAACATTTAGGTCATTTTCGTCCTCCCTAGGCTTATTCTTGTCCAATTAGGGTTTTTAACCAATCTTGTGCATCCAATAAGTTTGTTTGTGTCATTGAATTCATATTTAGGTCATTTTCGTCCTCCCTAGACGTATTCTTGTCCAATTAGGGTTTTAAACCAATCTTGTGCATCCAATAGGTGTGTTTGTGTCATTGGATGATCAATTAGGTCATTTTCGTCCTCCCTAGGCTTATTCTTGTCCAATTACGGTTTTTAACCAATCTTGTGCATCCAATAACTTTGTTTGTGTCATTGAATTAATATTTAGGTCATTTTCCTCCTCCCTAGGTATATTCTTTTCCAATTAGGGTTTTTAACCAATCTTGTGCATCCAATAGGTGTGTTTGTGTCATTGGATGATCAATTAGGTCATTTTCGTCCTCCCTAGGCTTATTCTTGTCCAATTAGGGTTTTTAACCAATCTTGTGCATCCAATAAGTTCATTTGTGTCATTGGATTAACATTTAGGTCATTTTCGTCCTCCCTAGGCATATTCTAGTCGAATTAGGGTTTTTAACCAATCTTGTGCATCCAATAGGTGTGTTTGTGTCATTGGATGATCAATTAGGTCATTTTCGTCCTCCCTAGGCTTATTCTTGTCCAATTAGGGTTTTTAACCAATCTTGTGCATCCAATAGGTGTGTTTGTGGCAATGGATGATCAATTAGGTCATTTTCGTCCACCCTAGGCTTATTCTAGTTAAATTAGGGTTTTTAACCAATCTTGTGCATCCAATAGGTGTGTTTGTGTCATTGGATGATCAATTAGGTCATTTTCGTCCTCCCTAGGCTTATTCTTGTCCAATTAGGGTTTTTAACCAATCTTGTGCATCCAATAGGTGTGTTTGTGTCATTGGATGATCAATTAGGTCATTTTCGTCCTCCCTAGGCTTATTCTTGTCCAATTAGGGTTTTTAACCAATCTTGTGCATCCAATAGGTGTGTTTGTGTCATTGGATGATCAATTAGGTCATTTTCGTCCTTTCTATGCTTATTTTTGTCCAATTAGGGTTTTTAAGCAATCTTGTGCATCCAATAAGTTCATTTGTGTCATTGGATGATCAATTAGGTCATTTTCGTCCTCCCTAGGCATATTCTTGTCCAACTAGGGTTTCTAACCAATCTTGTGCTTCCAATAGATGTGTTTGTGTCATTGGATGATCAATTAGGTCATTTTCGTCCTCCCTAGGCTTATTCTTGTCCAATTAGGGTTTTTAACCAATCTTGTGCATCCAATAGGTGTGTTTGTGTCATTGGATGATCAATTAGGTCATTTTCGTCCTCCCTAGGCTTATTCTTGTCCAATTAGGGTTTTTAACCAATCTTGTGCATCCAATAGGTGTGTTTGTGTCATTGGATGATCAATTAGGTCATTTTCGTCCTCCCTAGGCTTATTCTTGTCCAATTAGGGTTTTTAACCAATCTTGTGCATCCAATAAGTTCATTTGTGTCATTGGATGATCAATTAGGTCATTTTCGTCCTTCCTAGGCATATTCTTGATCAACTAGGGTTTTAAACCAATCTTGTGCATCCAATAGGTGTGTTTGTGT
This sequence comes from Cicer pinnatifidum, assembly GCA_037974775.1. Classification (NCBI taxonomy): domain Eukaryota; kingdom Viridiplantae; phylum Streptophyta; class Magnoliopsida; order Fabales; family Fabaceae; genus Cicer; species Cicer pinnatifidum. The sequence continues at coordinate 603,570 of JBBPBR010001875.1, read as the reverse complement.
CATTGGATGATCAATTAGGTCATTTTCGTCCTCCCTAGGCTTATTCTTGTCCAATTAGGGTTTTTAACCAATCTTGTGCATCCAATAGGTGTGTTTGTGTCATTGGATGATCAATTAGGTCATTTTCGTCCTCCCTAGGCTTATTCTTGTCCAATTAGGGTTTTTAACCAATCTTGTGCATCCAATAGGTGTGTTTGTGTCATTGGATGATCAATTAGGTCATTTTCGTCCTCCCTAGGCTTATTCTTGTCCAATTAGGGTTTTTAACCAATCTTGTGCATCCAATAGGTGTGTTTGTGTCATTGGATGATCAATTAGGTCATTTATCGTCCTCCCTAGGCTTATTCTTGTCCAATTAGGGTTTTTAACCAATCTTGTGCATCCAATAGGTTGAGTTGTGTCATTGGATTAACATTTAGGTCATTTTCGTCCTCCCTAGGCATATTCTTGTCCAATTAGGGTTTTTAACCAATCTTGTGCATCCAATAGGTGTGTTTGTGTCATTGGATGATCAATTAGGTCATTTTCGTCCTCCCTAGGCTTATTCTTGTCCAATTAGGGTTTTTAACCAATCTTGTGCATCCAATAGGTGTGTTTGTGTCATTGGATGATCAATTAGGTCATTTTCGTCCTCCCTAGGCTTATTCTTGTCCAATTAGGGTTTTTAACCATTCTTGTGCATCCAATAGGTGTGTTTGTGTCATTGGATGATCAATTAGGTCATTGTTGTCCTCCCTAGGCTTATTCTTGTCCAATTAGGGTTTTTAACCAATCTTGTGCATCCAATAGGTGTGTTTGTGTCATTGGATGATCAATTAGGTCATTTTCGTCCTCCCTAGGCTTATTCTTGTCCAATTAGGGTTTTTAACCAATCTTGTGCATCCAATAGGTGTGTTTGTGTCATTGGATGATCAATTATGTCATTTTGATCCTCCCTATGCTTATTCTTGTCCAATTAGGGTTTTTAACCAAACTTGTGCATCCAATAAGTTCATTTGTGTCATTGGATTAACATTTAGGTCATTTTCGTCCTCCCTAGGCATATTCTTGTCCAATTAGGGTTTTTAACCAATCTTGTGCATCCAATAGGTGTGTTTGTGTCATTGGATGATCAATTAGGTCATTTTGATCCTCCCTAGGCTTATTCTTGTCCAATTAGGGTTTTTAACCAATCTTGTGCATCCAATAAGTTCATTTGTGTCATTGGATTAACATTTAGGTCATTTTCGTCCTCCCTAGTCATATTCTTGTCGAATTAGGGTTTTTAACCAATCTTGAGCATCCAATAGGTGGGTTTGTGTCATTGGATGATCAATTAGGTCATTTTCGTCCTCCCTAGGCTTATTCTTGTCCAATTAGGGTTTTTAACCAATCTTGTGCATCCAATAGGTGTGTTTGTGTCATTGGATGATCAATTAGGTCATTTTTGCCTTCCCGAGGCTTATTCTCGACCAATTAGGGTTTTTAACCAATCTTGTGCATCCAATAGGTGCATTTGTGCAATTGGATTAACATTTAGGTCATTTTCGTCCTCCCTAGTCATATTCTTGTCCAATTAGGGTTTTTAACCAATCTTGTGCATCCAATAGGTGTGTTTGTGTCATTGGATGATCAATTAGGTCATTATCGTCCTCCCTAGGCGTATTCTTGTCCAATTAGGGTTTTTAACCAATCTTGTGCATCCAATAGGTGTGTTTGTGTCATTGGATGATCAATTAGGTCATTTTCGTCCTCCCTAGGCTTATTCTTGTTCAATTAGGGTTTTTAACCAATCTTGTGCATCCAATAGGTTTGTTTGTGTCATTGGATGATCAATTAGGTCATTTTCGTCCTCCCTAGGCTTATTCTTGTCCAATTAGGGTTTTTAACCAATCTTCTGCATCCAATAGGTGTGTTTGTGTCATTGGATGATCAATTACGTCATTTTGATCCTCCCTAGGCTTATTCTTGTCCAATTAGGGTTTTTAACCAATCTTGTGCATCCAATAAGTTCATTTGTGTCATTGGATTAACATTTAGGTCATTTTCGTCCTCCCTAGGCATATTCTAGTCCAATTAGGGTTTTTAACCAATCTTGTGCATCCATTAGGTGTGTTTGTGTCATTGGATGATCAATTAGGTCATTTTGATCCTCCCTAGGCTTATTCTTGTCCAATTAGGGTTTTTAACCAATCTTGTGCATCCAATAAGTTCATTTGTGTCATTGGATTAACATTTAGGTCATTTTCGTCCTCCTTAGGCATATTCTTGTCCAATTAGGGTTTTTAACCAATCTTGTGCATCCAATAGGTGAGTTTATGTCATTGGATGATCAATTAGGTCATTTTTGTCCTCCCTAGGCTTATTCTTGTCCAATTAGGGTTTTTAACCAATCTTGTGCATCCAATAGGTTTGTTTGTGTCATTGGATGATAAATTAGGTCATTTTCGTCCTCCCTAGGCTTATTCTTGTTCAATTAGGGTTTTTAACCAATCTTGTGCATCCAATAGGTGTGTTTGTGTCATTGGATGATGAATTAGGTCATTATCGTCCTCCCTAAGCTTATTCTTGTTCAATTAGGGTTTTTAACCAATCTTGTTCATCCAATAGGTGTGTTCGTGTCATTAAATGATCAATTATGTCATTTTCGTCTTCCCTAGGCTTATTCTTGTCCAATTAGGGTTTTTAACCCATCTTGTGCATCAAATAGGTGTGTTTGTTTCATTGGATGATCAATTAGGTCATTTTCTTCCTCCCGAAGCTTATTCTCGACCAATTAGGGTTTTTAACCAATCTTGTGCATCCAATAGGTTCATTTGTGTCATTGGATTAACATTTAGGTCATTTTCGTCCTCCCTAGTCATATTCTTATCCAATTAGGGTTTTTAACCAATCTTGTGCATCCAATAGGTGTGTTTGTGTCATTGGATGATAAATTAGGTCATTTTC